>JUFY01029026.1:0-15875 GCA_001855655.1 Leptopilina clavipes | reverse complement strand
AAACAATAATTATTTAAATAATAAAATAAAATTTTATTCTTTATTTAAATAATTTATATATTAAAGTATTTTTCAATTTTAATTTAATTAAATTTTCGTTTTTCGATATTTATAATAATAATAATTTTTTATGCTTGAAACGAGTGTAAACAAATAGGAAAAATAATTTATTATTTATTTATTATTTATTACTTATTTATAACCAGACTCGGAGTAATCGATATTTTCCACTCTTTTAGTTATTTATTTATTTACAGTTCTAAAAAGTCATAAGGAATAAAAATTCCATTTCGTAAAATATGTACCAATTGATAAAATAAAAACAAAAATTAATAATAATGAAAAGAATAATTTATTTATTCATTTACAGTTGTTAACGGACCCTTTTACAAAAAAAGAATCTCGTCACTAAGTTCTAAATAATTAAAATTCTTCTTTTCCCCCTTAAATAATACTTATTTTTATTTTATAATTTATAATAAACAATTTTCAAAAACTATTATTATTTGATAAATTATTATCAAATTAAATTCAACTGAGAAAATTTTAATTTACTATAGAAAGATTTATGAATTATTACATATCTTTATAATTTTTTTTTTTATAACATTGGGAAAAATGAATCAACTTGAGAACCACAATATTTTAATATAAGTGCCTGAAATTAGAGTGCAAAAGTACTTTGATTTTTATGTCACAATTAAAATACTAGGCAAGCACAAAGTCACTTATGATTTTTCAAACACAACTGAATATTAACAACAACAAAAAAATTAATAATTCACTTTTTCTCTCCTAATATCAAACCTAGAACTAAAGTAGTAGTTAAATTTAAAAGAAAAAAAGAAAATCGATTCTTATATCACCAAGAAAATTTCTCCATATTCTCAGAAATTCACAAAATTAATTTCTTTTTTTAATTATTATTTGTCTGTTATTAATTATTGGTTATTATTTTTATTGGTTACTCGTTCTTATTTTTTCTTCTTCACCTCTTTTTATTCTTTACTCTCTTTACTCAATTTTTTAGATTCTTATCATTTACTTTATTCTTTACTCACTTTTTTATTTATTTGTTTTTATTATTTATTTTTATTATTTGATTTATTATTTATTGTATTTTTGTTTTTTGTTTCTCTTTACTTAGTTATTTATCTGCTTTTTATTTATTTTATTCTTTATTCGCTTTTTTGTTTATCGTTGCTTTTTTGTTTCCCTTTATTATTTACTTTATAGTTTATTCTCTTTCAATATTTATTTGTTTTTATTAATTTTTCATTATTTACTGTTTTAAATTTATTATTTACTCCTTTTTTTATATACATTCATTTTCCTTTTTTAGTCGTTTCTTTTTATTTATTTGTTTTTATTCTTTGCCCGCCTATTCATTATTCGCTGTATCATTTACTTTTGATTTTTTCCATTTATTTATTTTTATCATAAAATAATAATTTTTTTATTATAATAAACTACTAATTTATTATATTATAATTTTTTTATTATAATACATAGTACCATATATAATTCATATATTTATCAAACTCGATTTTAAAAATTTCGATTCACTGTATTTTTTAACCGATTTTTTTAATTTCTCTCAAATTCACTCAAAAGTGACTTGTAATTATTTAATTGAAATTGAAAAATTTACTTTAACACTCGCACTGTAATTTCGATGGCACATTTCGAAGATGATAAATTCTGTTTTCCTTTTTTTAAATAAAAAATTTTTTTCTACTCTTTGCTTTTTTATTTATTTATTTATTTGTGTTTATTGCTATTTCTTTCTTTCTTTTTTTTTTTTTTTTTGGGTAAATATTGATTCGAGGATTTGAAAAAAAAATTTTTTTGTCTCTCGCGCGTTGGTCCTCACCCTCCCCCACCACAAAAATTGTAATTAAACATCCTCTCGGACGACGAGAGCTCACCTGTGGGATGCTCATGTTAGCCTGCGGGATTTTACACTGAGACTGCATTGAGACTATCACCTGCAATATATACCTGCACTTTCGCTGCATCGACAGACCCACTCCTGAGTTGTTAATCGTACCTTCGTCTTCGTCATCGATATACAGTCATGATTTGTATAATATTGCCCCGCAAATATTATTGCAAACTATTTCCCACGTTTTCCATAATTATCCATTCGTTAGTCTCATTTTATAAAATATTAATTAATTATTTATAACGCGCGCAGGTTTGACAAAAAAAAAGTCATTTCAACTAAAGATTTATTCTACAAATGACTTTTGAACAGGGAATAAATTTCACGATTGCATTCGATGAACTTTTGATACCTTGTTGTGAAGATATTTCTAAACAGTGGAACCTTGATAAGAGTGAACTTTGAATATTCCGTCTATGAAAATTGCTCCAGTAATTTGAATTAATGAATTTTGGAAAATAAAATACTGAATTTTATTCTCAGTAGAAAACGTCATTTTATGTCAGACAAAATTCGTTTTTAAGTAGCAAAAACATTTGTCAGACAAGTGACAAAATTTTTTTTCTACTTAAGATCTGCCTTCTTCAGCTAAAAATATTTTTTCTACTCAAGAAAAAATTTTCTTCTGTTTTTGAAAAATTTTTCTACTTAAAGATTTCTTATTATCTGACTAAAAATTTTCTTTTCCTACAACTGCTGAAATTTTTCCACTTTTCTACTGGGAAAAAATCGACTTCGAGTGTCAAAATATTTTCACTAATACCTGAAATCAAACTTTTTCTGCCCTCCACAATTGTAAATATTTTCTTCTTGAGGGAAAAATTTTCCTCTGCATGCAAAATTTTTCTATTATGAATTTTTCAAACTTCTGTAGTTGAAAAAAAACTTTTTACAATTCTCAACATATTGTTGAAAAATTCACAACAATATTCAATAAAATTTTTAAGTCACACAGTAAATGAGAAGTCGTTCAATTTTTCAAGAAAGTACTGGCAATTCTGTCCGAGAGAATTCAATCTCGATTTTCCTCCTGTACATGAGTTTCTTACGTCAAGGCTGTCAGAATATAATATTCCTCGCATTTTTCCAACATTCGTCTATAAAATGAAAACGAAATTTTCATATCGAATTTTCTTTTTCTATTATTTTAATTTTCTATTTTCTTACTATTTTCTTTTTGTTTTTGTATTTTTAAATTATTAAAAAATGTGTTGGATTATAAATTTTATTTTATCTTTGAAATATAAAATTTTGTTAACTCTTCAAAATTATTCGAAATTTATTTTTATTCTTTAAAACTCTCTAAAATTATTTGAAATTATTTATAATATTCTCAAAATATTCCAAATTCTTTAAAATTCTTTAAAAAGATTCAAAATTCTGTAAAACTATTTAAAATTTATTTATATTCTTTAAAACTCTTTAAAATTATTTGAAATTATTTTAAATTACTTAAAATTCTTTCAATATATTCCAAAACTCTTTAAAATTCTTCAAAATTATTTAAAATTATACGAAATTTATTTTTATTCTTTAAAACTTTTTAAAATTCTTTAAAATGATTTTTATTTTATTTTAATTTTTTTTAATTGTTTGAAATTATGTTTAATTTTTTTAATTAATTTGTAATTTATTTTTATTCTTGAAAACTCTTTAAAATTATTTTGTAATTTATTTTTATTCTCAAAAATTCTTTAAAATACTCTTGAAATTTTGTTTAATTCTTTAAAATTCTTCAAAATTTTTTGAATTTTTTTTTTATTCTTTAAAACACTAAAATTATTTTTAATTATTTTCAATTCTTTAAAATTGTTTTAAAATGTTTAAGATTCTTTAAAATTGTTTGAAATTATGTTTAATTCTTTAAAATTGTTCAAAATTTTTTGAAATTTACTTTTATTTTTACGTTTCTTTAAAATTCTTTTAAATTATATGTTTAAATCTCTAAAAAATATTCATAATATTTCCTCTAAAAATATTTTCGATCTACTTTACTTTAATTTCCTTAAAAAAATCTTTAAAATTAAAAATTAAAAGTTATTCCCAATACTTAAATCAAATTAGCAAGTCAAGTTTTTCTAATCATTATCCACTTTTCCCAATCATTATCCACTTTTCCCATATAAAATTGAAAATAAGAAACAAATTCCGTCAATTAATTACGCAATAAAACAACTTTACCGAACGTGGCAATGAAACATTTCAGTCACGTGCAAGACGAGTCGAAATAATAATTTACAAAAAAAAAAAAAATTATTCACTCATAGTTTCACCACCAGAAGAACACTATTCACCAACTAGTTGATTTATTAAACCCAAATTACTCTTTATATCAAAAGAAACGTTAAACTTCCCAAAGATAAGAAATCAACAACATTAAAAAAATACCAAAAACGTAAAAGGTAACTATTTAATATTTTTTTCGTCTCTAAATGCGTAGAACGGACTTAGGCACAAGTGACATTTAGACGTGACGGTCAAGCGTGAAATTTCTTGAAAGTAAACGTGTTGACATTGCAACCAAAGTCAAGCCAAACTTTTATATTTACAAAAAAACTATTTTTTCGCGCAGTTTTAGTATTTTTTTCTTCTCCACCATTGAATATTGCCCCAGAACTAAATTATATGTTTAAAATCCAGTTTGACACTTTATATGGATATTAAAATTCAATTTATTAAAGTGTGACAATATATATGTAGGGGAATATTGAACCATTTATTTCTTTTTCTCTTAACTGGTGGGTGGCAAATTTTTCCTACGCCTTCGATAGTTGTGGACGTAATGAAACATTAAATTTCTCGTAATTCTATTCGGTTCATTGAATCTGCGTCTCATTTTATGTATATGTATATACACAAAATGAGACGCAGATGCAATATATATTTTATTTTTAATGGGAAAATTTAAAAAAGATCGCAACAATTTTGTATTTCTATAAAATTGTTGCGTTTCTTTTAAAAAATTTTCTCCATTAAAATTGCGATCATTTAAAAGATTATAAAGACGGATCATTGACCCCCTGGAGTGTAATAATGTGGTTTTATTTAGTAAATATTTTTCATTTTTTATTATTTTATTTTGCCGACAACATTCCTCTATTACGTGAGTTGAGATTATAAATTTTTCCTTATCAGGATTATTTGACTTTGACGAGTTCGGGTCAAGAATATTGTTAAATAATAACCAGGTATGGGAGTCGGGAGAAAACTTTCTCTTCCTCTATAATAGAAAACAAACACAGAACGCGGAGTTATACGTCTATATATAAATATATATATATATATATATATATATATATATATAGATGCCACAGTATTAATCATAGAATCGCGATTATATTATCCTTTTTATTGCTTAATTATGAAACAGTGATGACAAATATCACATATATATACAATACAAATACGCATAGACAGGATGTCATTAGACGCCTAAAATCAATCTAATATGACAAATGAAAAAATTATTATCTTTTATTATTAATTAAACACTTATCGCTAATTAGATTCGTATAATTATTTCCATATCAATTGCGAATCTGATTTCCGACAAGATTAAAAAAAAGAAAAATTTCTCTCGCAGTTAATATTTTTATTTAATTAATAATTTATTCTTTTATTTTGTTGCAAAATGGAAAAATTATGAAGTGTTGGATAATGAAAGTGATGAATAAATTTTTAGTGATAATTAATAATAATTGAGTAATAAAGTGTTGTGCGATGGAAATGAATTATTTTCTAAAGATTATATTCTCTTTTTTCTGATTATTTTTGTAGGAAGCTTTTTTTGGTAAATTCTACATTGTTTTATTCTTATTTAAATAAATAAATGCTAATGAAATGTTTATTTAAATCAATAACTGAGCCACATTTTCTACTTAAAATATTATTGTCTGACCTTTCGACTTTCTCTACTTAAAAATTAAAAAACTATTATTGTCTGACTTTATGATTTTTACAACATAAAAAATATTTTTGTCCGATTTTACGATTTATACTACTGAAAAAATATTTTTATCCGACTTTACGATTTATACTACTTAAAAAAATTTCTTGTCTGACTTGATTACTTTTTCTACTTAAAATACTGTTCTTGTCTCACTTTACGACTTTTTCTACTTACAAAATATTCTTGTCTGATTTCATCACTTTTACTACTTAAAATTTTTTTGGCTGACTATGACTTTTTCTACTTAAAATACTATTCTTGACCCATTTTACGATTTTTACTACTTAAAATAATATATTCTTGTCTGGCTTTATGATTTTATCTACTTAAAATACTGTTCTTGTCCCACTTTACGACTTTTTCTACTTAAAATATTATTCTAGTCTGGCTTTATGACTTTTTCTACTTAAAATACTATTCTTGTCCCATTTTACGATTTTTACTACTTAAAAATATTCTTGTCTGACTTTCTGATTTTATCTACTTAAAATACTGTTCTTGTCCCACTTTAAGACTTTTTCTACTTTAAATATCATTCTTGTCCTATTTTACGACTTTTTCCACTTACAAAATATTCTTGTCTGACTTGATGACTTTTTCTACTTAAAATATTTTTCTGTCTGACTTTACGATTTTTACTACTTAAAAAATATTCTTGTCTGGCTTTAAGACTTTTACTACTAATATTGTTAATTAGATCATTTCTTTTTCTTTTTAGATTTTTTCTTTTCTGAAAACTACTTTTAAAGTCAAAAGCAGTTTCGCAATGTATTATTCTTTTATCCATTGAATAAAATTTCGTTCCTGGTTAGTGGAGTAGAATAGCAAAAAGTCCATCTCTACGTGACGTATAAATACCAATATATATCAAACTTTTACCATAAAAAATGGTCTTAAAAGCTTTTTTTCTATTTTTCCACCAACAATAAATCGTCTACTATCATATTCGTTCATTTTCCTTAATTATTTTCATCTCACCTTGTCCTTTTTTTTCCAAATATTAATTTAATTTACTTTCAACACTGAATGGTAAATTTTAATTTTTTCCCTAATTGTCCCGAATAAGTAAAAATTTCTAAAATTCGAAATTTTCGAAATTCTATTCCATTAAGGTAGAGTTAATGGATAGGATAATGTAATATCCAATTTTGATTATACAAAATCGTTGCTTTCATGAATTACCGCTGCAATAATAATTTCTGTAATTTACAGTTTATTCACGATATCATTTTGCACCTGAAAATGATCATAATTTCATCTATATATATGATAATTTAAAGACTTCGATGACGATTTAATTGTACTATGATGAGTTTGTTTTACAACCAATTAATCAATTTCACGATAGTATTTAACATTTTTCGATTTTTCTGTTTTATTATTTTTTATTTATTTGTTACAAAATCACAACAACAAAATTTTTTTCAGAATCTTAATAAATTCCCCTTGTTATTCAAATATTTGCCAGCACGACAAACATTGTTGCTAATTAATTTATTTAATGGATATTTGAAATTTATTTTGAAAATTATTCACTTGAGGCATAAATATTTGCGTGAACCGGTTAAATTATTTTCTATTAATTTTTGGAATATATATTTTTTGACAACGCACTTTATATATACCTTTACATAGTATATTTATGTAAACACTCAAAAATTTGGTACGCCACATTATAAACGATTGAAAAAGTAGATTATTAATTCTTGCAAAACTGAAACCAGTTTTGATAATAATTTATTAGGGCGAATGTCTAATATTGCAAAATTTTAAAACCAGTTTCTCGTTTCGTGAAATTGAAAAAAAAAACTCCTTCCACCTTAAATTTGGAATCGTTGAAAAAATTTGAGAATCAAATTTGTCATTTTCTTGATTTCTTCGCAAGTGAAAAATTAATGACAGAAAAAATAATGACAATAATTTCCTGACTCATAAAATGGTTATAAGTTCTAAATAAATAAACTTAATTGGGTAAAATTCAGCTAATGGCTAAGTAAACTATTAACTAATAAATAAATATAAATAAATAATAAATCATAATAATTTTTTTGTCTTTAATTATTGTTATTATTATTATTATTATTATTATTATTGTTGTTTTTTTTATTAACTATATTAATAGTTAGCACATTTTTATTATTATTAATATTATAATTAATAAACATCAAACGATTATAATTAATAATTATATAATCAATATTATTTAAATAATTGCTCTAATAATATTAATATTATTATTTAATTATATTATTAACTACTGGCTTAAAAAAGACGTTTTCAACTTCAAATATTATTAATAATTAATATTATTAATTGATATTGTAATAAATAGTAATATTATTAATTAATTATATTATTAATTACTGGCATAAAAAAGAAGTTTTTGAGCTTTAAATGTTATTAATTAATATTGTATAATTAATGGTGATATTTCCTACGTATTTATTTTTTATTATCTATATTATTATATAATATAATATTATTATATTTCATTAATATCATTTCAAATGAGAAAATTTTTAAAGAAAGAATGAAAGAAACTTTCTCGAGGTAAAACAGTGGAACATATCATGGAAATTTTGTGTTCATCGCTCGCTTTAATTTTTCTTATTTTTCATTCAAAAATATAATTCGCGCGCGCACTGTGAAAATTTTGTTGTTTTGCATGAAAAAAGAAATTGTGTCTAAAATAATAAATTAAAAAGCTTTACCACAACGAGGAGATGTTAAAAGTTAGGTAAACCAAATAACTATGCAAATCAGTTTTTGTGGAAAAAATAAAAGAATAATAGAAGTCTGTTATATGCAAATTAGACTAGGTATATATGTATATAAATGAAAAAGGCAAAGGCGCATTTGTTAACTTGATATTTTCTCGATTAAGTCGAATTATTTTCTGAATTCATTTCTCGCTGGATGTAGTATGAATTTTTCAATATATATCTAGAGAGAATTGCAACTAGTCTTTTGCGAGAGCAAATGGGAATATAATCAATAATTATTTCCTTCGAATTATTGCGTCAAAGTTCGAGAGATCTTTTCTATATTATATACACGAATTGAAAGTACGTAAACGAAATAAATATATAGTGAAGTTGAATACTACATCGTAGTTTTCGCTATGGGAACACTGAATCAATATTTTTCGGATTCACATATATGTAGATTTCAAATCCATATACATGGAAATGTATTCCACCGATAAGACTGATAAACCATGGGGGATTGCTTCCATATTCTAATATTTGAATTATCAAGACTAAACTTTGAAATCGAATCCCTTGAATTATAACTTTTGTTTATAATCGCTCAAGGAATTATACGTTAAATACTCCGAATTATTACATCAGAGAATTAAAAAAAAAATTCATGTGAGTCGATATTCTTTTTTACCTTTTCGTAATTTTACTATTCATTTCTATTTTTTGTCTTCTTTTTTTACTTCTGACTTTTTTACATCTTTAATATTTTTATCATCCTACTTTTTTTTTTACTATTTTTTACTCTCGATATTTTTTACCTTTAATATTTTTACCATCTAATAATAATTTTTCAACCTTCTGTAAATTTTTAAATTTTTTAAAACTTATTTTTCACCGATCTAATATTTTTTTACAGTCGAGTATTTTTAAGGTAAAAAAATTTAAATAGTAAAAATATTGAACGTAAAATATTAAATAACATAAATGATGAAATAATTGAAGGTAGAAAACTGTAGAAGGTAAAAAAAAATTAAAGATGAAAAGTATGGTTGGTAAAAATTTTAAAAGTAAGAAATATGGTTGATAAGAATATTAAAGGTAAAAAAATGTGGAGGGTAAAAAAATAACTGAAAGTAAAAAAACATAATGGTTGGAAAAAATATTAAAGGTAGAAAAATGTGTAAGGTAAGAAAATAATTCAAGGTAAAAAATATGGTAGGTAAAAATTAAAGGTAGAAAAATGTGTAAGGAAAAAAATAATTGAAGGTAACAAATATGAAAGGTAAAAAATATGGTTGGTAAAAATATTAAAAGTAAACAAATGTGAAAGGTAAAAAATAATTGAAGGTAAAAATATCAAAGGTAAACAAATGTGAAAGGTAAAAAAATAATTGAAGGTAAACATATTAAAGGTAAAAACTGTGGTTGGTAAAAATATTAAAAGTAAACAAATGTGAAAAGGTAAAAATATTAAAGGTAAAAACTATGGTTGGTAAAAATATTAAAAGTAAACAAATGTGAAAGGTAAAAAAATAATTGAAGGTAAAAATATTAAAGGTAAAAATATTGAAGGTAAAAACTATGGTTGGAAAAAATATCAAAAATTAAACAAATGTGAACGTTAAAAAAGTTATTGAAGGTATAAATATTAAAGGTAAAAAAACGGTTGCTAAGAATACTAAAGGTAAAAAATGAAAAACAGTAAAAATAATTAAAGTAAAAAATATAGATAGTAAATATATAAAAGTTAAGGAATATGAATACTTATATTAATAATAATTGCTTTGCTTGTAATTGCACACACAAGCACATACAATATGAATATTGTTTGTAAAGTCGCGTTAATTTTTTCGTGGCCTTTGACTTGCGTGAGAGGTCACACACAACAACTAAACACTCGCTTGCGCCCACAGGTTGTGGGTTAATCTTATTGCAGATAGTTTGTCGACCATTGGAGGGTTCAGCTTTCCCTTTTGACCCGTAAACAATTTTTCATTCAAATTAATACCTGACGATTGGAGCGTTGTGATACACGTTGTGTATATCTATATATGTTCAATACTGAGGAAAAAATGTAGTCACTAATAAAAAAATTCGAATTGATGAAATAGCAATTCTCTTTTACATTGGTACTTTGCATCTGCTGTAATATTATCCTTCCAAGATAACGTCAATTTTCAAGCAGGCAATAATTTAAATGAAGTAGAAGAAGAAGAAGCAGGATTTACTTGCAATTATTTTTTTTTCTCTTTAAAATCTCTTGTCGCGAAATATCGCAAATTCTTCTTCGTTTATAAACTTAAATTATTTACCATACAATATAAATAAATTATGTTTTTTTTATAATAAATTCTTAGAAAATAATATCTGAAATACTATAAAATTATAATAAATTGTAATAATTAGGTCAATTGAATCTACAATAGACCCAGTTTTGACCTTAATTTGACCTACGAAATTCACTCTTTATTTTTAGTTTATATTTTTCTTCTGACCTGCGAATTTTGACCTTTATTTTGACTACATATTCGTCCAATGATCCATTAATAGGTCAAAAAGAAATTATTGTCTCAATATTTAGGTCAATTGCATCTAACATTGACCTGAATTTGACCTTAATTTTCAGACTACACTCGCCTCTTGACCTTGATTTTTGACCACATGTTCGTCCCTTGATCCATTATCAGGTCAATAATAAATGATAATATCGAAATTTACCTCAGTTACATATAACATTGACCTGAATTTAATCTACGAAGTTTGACCTTAATTTTCAGGATATATTGCCTCTTGACCTGCGAATTTTAACCTTTATTTTGACCAAATGTTCGCCAAATGATCTATGAACAGGTCAATAAACATTCATAAAGCGAAAATTTAGGTTAATCGAATCTACAATTGACCTGTATAGGACCTACAAAATTTTCTCTTTATTTTTAGCTTTTAAGTTATATTCGTCTTTTGACCTGTGAGTTTTTACCTTAATTTTGAGAAATTATTTGTTCATTGCTGCATTCATAGGACAGGATGAAATTATAACGGGAAAATTTAGGTCAATTTTTTCTACTATGACCTGAATTTACAGTTTATGATTGATTACTAGACCTGTGAATTGTGACCTAAATTTTAAGGTTATATTCTCCCTCTTGACGTGTGACACTTGACCTAAATTTTAAGTTATTGTTCGTCTTTTTGACCTACAAATTAAAGTTTCTTTCCAAAAAGTAACGTGACGTTACTTTGCTGAATTCTTGAAACAAAAGTTGCAATTTTGTCAACGATATTCATTGTCATTGTAAATTTAAATTAGTAGAGAAAAGCTCTTAGAAGACGAAGCGAAATTTAATGCTTTTAATGCAAAATATCAATGAATTGACACGAAAGATTTCAATTTAGAATATTGCAAAATTAATTATTGCCATAAGTTTCTAGAAATAGGAATAAAAACAATTTTTTATGACTTTTAGATCTCTTCTAAATTTTTCTAACTTTTATAACTCTTTGTAATTTTCTTAAGTTTTATAACTTTTATAAATTTTATAAATTTTATAAGTTTTATAAATTTTATAAATTTTATAAGTTTTATAAGTTTTATAACTTTTATCATTTTTATAACTTTTATAACTTTTTGTTTACCTTTCTTTTGTTACATTTTCCTCTTTTCCCTTCCTTTTTCGAGAGAGCGAGAAAAATTGATATTTTCCATTAGAGGAATAAAATTTGTCAGCATTTTTTCGAAGGATATTTTTTGATAAGAAAAATACTTTGACTTATATATATATATATAAATATGGAAACAAAAGTTTTCGAATACAAAATACTTATTATTCTTTGGAAATAATATATATTTTTTTTTTATTATAATTAATAAAATCCCCAAGTTTTTTGCTTTTGTATACATAATATTATGTACAAGATGGAATGTTGCGAGGTCAATATAATCAATTGCTCCACATACATATATTACAACCCTCTGTATATTGGTTTTGCAAAAGCAAGTACCATCGACTTTCATTTTTGTGAATAGGGAAATCTCAATGATGACATATGATACCTTAATACATTCTTGAATATTAAAAAAAGAGTTATAATTTTCTATTGAGAATTCTATTAATAATGATCAGAGAGAGACAGAGAGATATTAGTGGCCTGAAGTTAATGCACTGGATATCCTAATTACATGATTAACTTTCAATAATCTGTTATTACTTCTTTTATAATATCCATTCGATTGCAAACTTCCATTAGCTGCGAAATATCAGGCTGTGAATTATTTAATATCTGTACTTGTTTATTAAGCACACACTCGTTTATTGTTTACTTATGAATCCAGAGCGTTTATTTATGCGTTAGTTGTATATTTTTGTATATATCTTTAATATTTCCCTTTATAATTATTATTTTTGCCTATATTGTTTATACTTTTATTTATATTTTTTTAATTCCTTATTTGTCGTTCCATTTATTATTAATCCCTTTATTTGTTTTTGCATTTATTATTGCTGCCTTTATTTATTGCATTTATTATTGATGCCTTTATTTATTTATTGCATTTATTATTGCTGCCTTTATTTATTTATTGAATTCAATTGTTGTTGCATTTATTACTAATGCTTTTATTTTGTTTCTTCCTTTATTTATTTATTGCATTCATTATTGATGCCTTTATTTATTTATTGCATTTGTTATTGCTGCCTTTATTTATTTATTTATTGAATTTATTATTGCTCCCTTAAATTGTTGTTCCATTTATTATTAATACTTTTATTTTGTTTTTGCATTTATTTTTGCTACCTTTATTTATTAATTTATTGAATTTATTATTGCTACCTTCAATTGTTGTTCCATTTATTATTAATACTTTTATTTTGTTTTTGCATTTATTTTTGCTACCTTTATTTATTTATTGCCTTTATTATTGATGCCTTCATTTATTTATTGCATTTATTATTGCTGCCTTTGTTTGTTTTTGAGAAAAAAATTTATTTTTATATTGTTATTATTATTCTTTTATTTATGCCATTATTGTTTACTTTTTGCATTTTTTAATAATTTTTTGTTTATGATTTATTTATTTCTGTTTTAGTTTTTAATGTATACGTGAGTGTTTTGCATTTATTGTCTTTACTTATTGCATATACTAATAAATTTATTATGTATTTATTATGCCTATTTGCATATTTCACTGTTCATTACGTACAAGGTTGTAATTAATAATTCGGTATTTTATATTTGCATTAGTAAGAAAGTAATTTTTATGAAAAGCGATAAAATGGGACATGAAAAATTTTACAATCCCATCAGATTTTCTCTGAAGTATAATTTTCAAAATTTCAATTAACAACGCACTTTCAATGTGACTATTTATATCTATATTCGGCAAAAATATTAATATTCTCAATTTTAGAAACAAAATTTTGACATTTACTTATAATACAATTCATGTATTTTACTTTGTCGTTTCGAATAACTCTCTAAATTTGAATTAGTCATTTTTTGACTAATTCAACGGAACCAATTCCTTCATTAAATTAATTAGTCATTATTATTTTTGACTAATTAATTAGTCAATAGTGACTAATTGGTAATAGAAAAACTGCTAATTCAGATTTAATTAGAATTAGTTAGAATATCATGTAATATTTTTAAAAAAAGAATACTTGTCAATTTAAGATTTTATTTTTAATTTTTAATTTTAAAAGTATATTTTATTGAACTACAATTTATAATAACAAAAGAAAAAAAAAAGGAAAAGGAAAAATAAAAAGAAAAGAAAACTGGGTTAAAGAGGGAAATAATGAAAAAGAGCAGAGTCGGAGAAATGGGATAAAAGTTGGACGTTTGTTAAGCGCTCGCGATTTTCTTCCTCTACTATCGGGCAGGCAACGATTTCTTTGGTGCGCTCGACTTCAGCGTCCTTATAAAAGCGAGGGCAGCCTGCGGAGGATTTCAGTAACTATCATGCGCAGCACAGCTAAACTGACAGTGAGTAGACTTACTACCAATGACGTCATATCTAGCATTCTCTGGAGTACGCGCAACTTTTTTTTTTTGCAAAACTAGTGAAACATTCATTCAAAATTCAATTTTCAAAAAAATAAATTCTCTTCATTTGCAATTTTCTTTTCTTTTATATTTATTTTCGTTGTTTATTTATTTATTTGTTTTCTATTACTAAAAGTATTACTAATAGTAAAGTTATTAATTTATTGCTTTACTATTATTTATTAATATTTTTTTTAATACTAAAAGTTTTACTAATAGTAAAGTTATTACTTTATTGTTTTGCTATTATTTATTTATTTATTTATTTATTTATTTGTTTGTTTGTTTGTTTGTTTGTTTCTTTGTTTTTTTGTTTGTTATTTATTTATTGTTGACTGAAAATTTTGAAATCAACTTGACAAGTTTTTAAATGACTGTTCTGGAATCAAATGTTTTGGCAAATTCTCGCATGTCAGAATAATTTATAATTATTTGAAAAAAGAGCTTTACAGAATTTTCTCTTCTTTAAAAAGTCTTTTATTTATTTTTATTTACAAAATTTAATTTCCGTTTGTTTGTATATTTTTCATTTGAAATTAATTTCCATCCTTACAATATTTGCTACAGTCATTTTTAGTAATTAGTCTCAATTTACACTTGAAATAATTAAAAAAAAAACAAAAATGATAATAGTAATAATAAGACAATGAAATAATTGAAAAATAATAATATTTCCCCAATAATTGAAAAACTGTTGATTGAAAGAAATACACTTTAAATAATTGAATAATAATAATTATGTGAATTAATTTAAAAATAATATATAACTAAATAATAATTTGCAAAAATAATTGAATCTAAATATAAAAATAGCATCAAATAATTGAAAAATATTAATAAATAATTGTAAAAACAATTGAAAATTAATATCAATGAACAGAAAATTGAAAAAATAGTTGAAAAATAATACCAATATGATTAAAAAATCGAAAAACAATAACAATGAATACAAAATTGAAAAAACAAAATTGAAAAATATTTTTTTAATTATATATTTTCAATTTTTTTTAATAATAATTATTCTTTTTCATTAATTTTTTTTTTAAATTAATTAAAAAATAAAAAATTTTAAAAATCGTTAAAAAATTATATCAATAAATAAAAAATGTATAAAATAATTGAAAAATAATAATATCAATGGGCAAAAAAATTCAAAAAATTATTGAAAAACAATAACAATGAATAAAATATTTAAAAAAAAACAATTACAAAATGCGAATGATTTTTTTAATCA
>JUFY01029025.1:0-17677 GCA_001855655.1 Leptopilina clavipes | reverse complement strand
ATGAAATTTTTATTTGTGCGAAATAAAATTTGTATTTGTGGCAAATAAAATTTGTATTTGAACCAAATGAAATTTTTATTTGTGCGAAATAAAATTTTGTAAACTATGAAACAAATATGCTTTTATTTAATTCAAATAAAACATTTTTTGGGATGTACTGCACTTTAAAGCCTGGTAATAGTTATTATATTTTTTCTACATTAGTAACTGATTCACTACAGCTTAATTGGTGCGCTTTTTGTTATTTTTTTAAAAAACTTGCCCGACACACTTTTCTATTATTTGATGTATTTATTTTCAATGTTATCTATTGATAAGAAAACATCGAGATAATTGTTATAGGACAGAAAGATAGTGAAGTAGAGATATATGTTTAGGTTCGCTGAGGTGAATTGAAAAGGAAAAAAAAACTAATACGGTCGATCGTTATCTATAATTAGTTCTTCCCTCCGAGCACTTGTAGAAATATATATATATATATATGTATATAAGAAAAAATGCCAACTAAAGATAGAAATGTGTGCGGTGTGTTCGCCCCCGTGGAATCAGGAGGATCTGTCATCGCCGTGAGGGTTATTATAAGTTTAAAAAAAAAGGAAGGAAGGAAAGAAAGGAAAAAACAGAACTACTTATTTATCGCAGGTTTTAGAGAACAGAGACTGACTGTGTGCTTCTTGACATGAAATATCGCCAACGCATGCTCTCGACAATTTCATTATAGACGCTCTCCTCTCCACTCTCTTATGTGTATTATAGAGAGGATACTTTTACGCGCGCTTTCAAACATTGGGATTTTTGTATTAATCTTGGTACGGCATGTATACAGTATCCTGCTGTTTCAAAACAAGTTTTCTTAATTCTCTCACTGAAATTATTACCTGCATCAATATGATATACAGATATAGGACATAGTATCTTTCAAGTTTTATCTCAAATTTTTATTAAGGATATCAATTTTTTGCCGGTGTGCGTCTGTGTATATGTGTTTAAATGATAACATTTAGTTTATTGTTTTATGGCCGTTTGTTTTTATTGTTTTATTTAAATTTGCTATTTTTTTTTATTGTATTTCCTGATGCTTTATTTTATATAGTTGTTTGCATTTAGTCGTTTTTTTTATTGTTTTTTAGTTTTTTTTTTTTTTTTTGAATTATTTTCTTCGATAGTTTATTAAGCTTCCTAAAGTTCTGACCGTTCATACGAATCTTAAATTTATTTTGTATTTCTTCCTCAAGATTAAATTTGATTATAATACACCCAGAAAAATGTTTTATTTGAATTAAAATATTTTTGAGATAAATAAACGGATATTTGTTTCAGAGCCAACTAACCTAATATGTATTTAGGGTGAATACAAAATTTATTTGTCATGAATAAATTGTTTCTTGGTGGAAAAATTTTTTTCTGAATCAATTTTATTGCAAATAAAATATATTTGCAATAAATAAATATACACCGAGAAAAAAAGATATATTCGACTCAGAGCCAACTAAACTATTTATTTGTTCCAAATAAATTTTATTTGGATCAAATAAATTTATTTGGATCAAATAAAAATTTATTTGGTTCAAACAAATTTTTTATTTCTGTCAAATAAAATTTTTATTTAAAACAAATAAATAATTTAGTAGGCTCTGAGACAATTATACTTTTATTTAACTCAAGTAAATTATATTTGATTCAAATAAAACATTTCTCTGGGTGTATTATTAATTACTTTAATTCTTTATTATAATTATTTTTTTCTTTTATTTATTGTTATTTATTCGTATTAAATTATTAATTATTATAAAGTTACGAAATTAATAATAATATAATAATTAGTAATCATAAATAATAATATAATTCTGTAAAAACTTATATATTTCCAAATAAATTTTATTTATCTTGACTAAAAAATTATTTTAATGAATTAGTTAATCTTTAAATATAAAATATACAAATTATAAACTCACAAAGAATTAATAAATATTCGGTGTAAATCTTTTAAAAGACTTGAAAATTTAAATAAATGAAAATATTGTTAGTTATCATATTTTGAGAATTGCAAGTTTACCTACAATTGGTAAAACAGTCAACTTTTTATAAATTTTTGTTTTTTTGAAAATTGAAAATAAACTAATTGCTTTGGGTACATTCAGGTAATTAACAAATTTTTAAATAATAAAAAATTTTAATACAAACCTAATTTGAATTACATGTTACTAATAATTCAATTTTTACGAATTTTGTCAATTTAAATTAATTTAATTAAAAATTTACCGAAAATACAAATTTTAAGATAAATTTTAATACTTATGGTTTTGAATTGGTTGAATTGAAAAATAGAATTGTTTGTTTATAATATGGATGAGAAAAATTTACTTGGCAATTTACCGATGAGTTTCTGTGAAAGGGAAAGTTAATGTTCGGCTTGCTTTATAGATGGGGCCCTGTTGCCGTTCTTGTGGAATCATATTCTCTTCCAGTTTAACAAAACTTTTTTTTAAAGTGTAAGACAGATGTTCAATTGTGTTTATCGATTTTCTGTGAAATTGATAAGTCTAGAGTGATCACAGGGAGGAACTAACACTTTTATGATTTCATTC
The DNA here is from genome assembly GCA_001855655.1 of Leptopilina clavipes. NCBI lineage: Eukaryota > Metazoa > Arthropoda > Insecta > Hymenoptera > Figitidae > Leptopilina > Leptopilina clavipes. Next base: position 15,089 of record JUFY01029025.1, on the reverse strand, counting down.
TTCGAATATAATGAGAACCCACCGGACAAAGAATATTAAATTTTATCCAGAAGGAAAAACATATACATATATATAATTATAAGTTTAAAGTATGAAAATTTTTTAAATGAAAATTTAAAAGAAGTCGAAAAATTAAAAAAGAAAATTTTATTTTAAGGTCGATCATATTATATTAAATTCTATTATGATTATGATTAATATTATTATTTTTTTATTATTATTTTTATTATTTTGATTATATTCTTAATACTTATTATTCTTATTATTATTTTATTATTTTCATTATTTTTATTATTTTTATTATTTTTATTATTTTTGTTATTCTTATTACTTTTATTATTAATCGTTTTACAGTAAAACCTCGATTAGTTTAAATTCAAGTTAACGAGGTCTTACTGCACTTGGCATAAATTTATTTTCGTTTTTCAATGCCAAATTGGCTGATAAAAATCGAAAAGACTAATTTTTTGTTTCTAAATAGTTTAAAAAACAAAAAAAATGCTTATAAACATGAAGAAAGTGGCAATTTTTTCCCCCAAAAAAAGCTAAATAAAATAAATTGCTATATACTATTGAAGAATGATAATTTTTTAGTAATAAGATAAAATGCTTTCACTTCTGTAATATCAGTATAAAGTAATAAAATAAAATAAAGCAATATAAAATGCCCGCTAACGTAAAAAATAAAATCGGGAACAATATTAATTTTAATGCGAGTTCTTTTATTATACTCACTTCTTGAACGAATATATAAAGCTGTATATAGCGTAGTTACTACTTTATTGGCTGGAAAAATTGAAGTCTCATAAAAAGTGCCTTTATTCTAGTGTAACCTTGAATCAGAAACTTTCGAGGGACTGAGAAAAGAAACAAAGAGAGATAGAGAAATAAATCATATCGAAAACATTAAGCATTGTTCATCCCCTTTTACTATCATACATGTTTTTATATTACTATGTGACAAAAGTTTTATCACTCTTTCCATAGTTGTTAAACACTTTCCAAAACTTTGTGTCTTAAAATCTGCCGAAAAGATTTCTTCTCTAGAAAAAAAAAAAACTGAAACAGACTTACCAAAAAAAATACATTTTTTAACTTTTGTCTATTTTTCGATGTTTTGAAATTGTACCCAATTGAATGAAATTTTCTTATAGAATAACAAATGTGAAAAAATTGATCTCTGTATTTTTATTTTGAGAAAGAAAAAAATACTTCATGCCGATTGCATGATCCAGATCTATGGCTAAATGTGGATAATGAGGTCGAAGAAGATCATATAAGGAGCGAAAATAAAAAAAAAATCCTTGTACCAGGTTCTCGATTTCTTAGCAATTTGCCATTTTATATGTTCACTTTTCCTTGCGATAAAAATTCTTATTTATATTGATTAGTAGAAATTATTATCGAAAATATTCTTTTGTTTGAGATGAAAATAATTTTTTTTTCTTTTTTTTTATCGGAAAGAAATTATATAAATTTAATTACTTTCTTCGGGTCCTTAAATTATATTTCAATTGCGTCCTTGAAAAAAGGAAGTTTCTCTTTTAAAGTTACAGACGATTGTTTGGTCCTTATAGAGATCTCTATAAATATTTTGCAGTTGCGATTCGATGTTAAGTTGAAGTTTCGTAATAAAATCCAGTCGCAAAAATCTGGAACGCGTCCGGGACGAGCACGTTTCTCGATTCGAACTTCACCTCGCTTTTTTATTTTTTTTTTCGTCACAAATGATATGTGCCCTATAAGAGAAAAAGAGAGAGAGAGAAAGAGTCTTCCAAAGGTCGAATTTCGAACTCGAGCTCTTTGCCGCCCACGAAATTCGCCATTGGCGTAGCCACCCACGTATACTTTCACGAAGAATAAATACGTAAAACACACACACACACAATATAGATATATATCGCGAAATATAAAATTTTTTCATTTACATTTTACGATTCTAGTCGCGACTTTGTGTTTACTTATCTTCTCCTTAGAAATTTTATACCATCAGGATTATTTCCTTTATATTGAAATATTTTTTTTCTGTTTCGAATTTTATTTATTGAATAAAAGTATTTAAGATGCAACATTAATATAACAATTTTATATATTATCAATCGCAAGTATTATTTTTATCATCGCCTTTTTTTCCTTCTTAGAAGCTTTGTAAATGTTAATTTAGTTTTTAAATATACTGCGAATAAATTTTGTGGCCAAAATAGTCGTTAATTTATTTTTTGTGGTTTTGTAGGAATTTTTTTTTTTATCCTTGCATTCTTTCTTTTTTTAAATTAATACCGTTTCTTTGAAAATAACAACGCTTCGATGAAGGTTTCTCGCGATAAATGAAGAGGTGTTAACACTTGAAAACTTACAGATGATGAAAAATGTTGAAATATAGGTATATATATGGTAAAATTTGAATAATTTCTGGGAAAAATAAAGAGAAATAAATCCCAAGAAGGAAAAAATAAGATTGCAAATTAAAAAGATTAATAATTTTTTTTGGCAGTTTAATATGAAAATTATGAATTATTTTGAAATTATAGCAGTAATGTCATTAATTATGCAAATGATTATTATTACTTTATGTTAACTAGATAATTATTATTAATTTTGATAATTGGCAAAAATTATACTGAATTTATTATTTGCATTTTGAAGGGTAATGTCAACGTGTATGACAATCGAGATAATGAAATAATAATTATTTAATACATCAGCATTGCCACAACTCCATGTCATAATATATACCTTCACACTAATTCCCTCGACTCAAACCGCCTGCTAATCGACCAGGAATATATTTTAAAGATGCTCTGCCAGACAGCTTCTGAGAATTCATCCCGAAATGCTTGGCAAACTTTCCCGCCTCACTAGAAGCAGCAATATTGAGAGTTTATAATGAAATTTTGCTGTTGCTAAGTGTGCATCGTCTTCAATACACTGAAAAAAAAAGAAAATTATTATTATCAGAAATACATTTTTTCCAATTTTATAACATTTTTTGTCTGATTCTTTCTCGTTGACAAAAACGAAAATTAAATAATTTTTCATACAAGCAATAATTTGCCTCTATTTAGATACAATTTAACAAATATTATTTATTACACTGAAAAAGAAAAATTTATTTAAATCAAATAAATTCTAAGTCAAATAATTTATGTATTTGATACTAAAATTAATTTGATACAAGTATTAATTTGACACAAAAATTAGTTTGATACAAGAATAAATTTGATACAAAAATTAATTTGATACAAGAATAAATTTGATACAAAAATTAGTTTGATACAAGAATTAATTTGACACAAAAATTAGTTTGATAAAAGAATTAATTTGATACAAAAATTAGTTTGATACAAGAATTAATTTGATACAAAAATTAATTTGATACAAGAATTAATTTGATACAAGTATTAATTTGACACAAAAATTAGTTTGATACAAGAATAAATTTGATACAAAAATTAATTTGATACAAGAATAAATTAGATACAAAAATTAGTTTGATACAAGAATAAATTTGATACAAAAATTAGTTTGATACAAGAATAAATTTGATACAAAAATTAATTTGATAATAGTCAAGTAATCCATGTATTTGAATCGAATAAATTTTTTTTTCAGTGTATTTTTATTATTAAATATTATATAATTTATTTTTGGTTGATTTACACTTTGTTGAGCATATTTTTATGGAATAAAGGGGGAAGAGGGAATCTTGTCACAGAATTGACCCATACTTGCACAAAAAAAGACATTCCATGATGTATGTATTGTTATCTGGATAGAAAACTGGTCCCGCACATATATGTTGATCTTATCTCGCAAAGTAAACATATAAGTATTATGGCGAGGATTTTGTGAGAAGGGAAGAAAGAAGGTTTTTAAGATCATTCACTCTTTGACGAAGAGTATCAATAAATATATGTCAGTGGGGTTTCAAAATTCGTTTTAAAACTCGCATTTTTTTTCCTTATTTTTATACAAATGATAAAAAAAATTTCTCACAAAATAAATTTTGTCACATCAATAATAATATAACAATTTTTATATTTAAATATTTTTTCCACCATTTTCAAGTCTATTATAAATGCATTTTTATGATTATTTATTATTATTATTATTATTTATTATAATTATTTATTATGTATTTTTTAATGATTTATTTATTTCACGATTTTTATGTTTAATTATTTTACAAATATTTTTTCCACCATTTCAAGTCTATTGTAAATGCATTTTTGTGATTATTTATTATAAAATTATATTATAATTATTTATTTTTTATGATTATTCCTTTCTTTAATTTTTTTACCCGGTGAGATATTTATTCATCATTAGTTGTTTATCACTTCTTATTTTATTTTTCCACTTAGTTTTTTTATTAATTATTAATAAAATTGTTGTAATTATTATTTATTGTTTGTATCTATTTTTATTTATTTGTTTTCCATTTGGAAATATTTTATAATTTTATACAAAACGTTTTCATTATTGTTAAAATTTTCATCAATGAAATAAATTGTCATTCATTAATAATTATTGGGGAGGGAAAAAATGTTGAGAATATGTATATTGAATGTATGTAATTATTTATCCGCTTCAATAATTTCACATATGCTATATTTTTTTTTATCCTTGAAAACTATACAATTTCTCAAAGTGAAAGGCGCAAATCAATTTATACCTATATATATGTCTCGCGGCGTGTAGTTTAAATAAATTATTCAAATAGTTCCTGGATATAAAACAAACTGTAATTATACACGTAAAATAAAAAACTTCAATGTGGGTCCTACTCTGGAATGTATAGTGTAATTAATTCATTAACGCCTTTTCTGTATAGGGAAAAATAAATAAATAAAAAAAAGGAGGATTTAAGAATAGATTATTTTTTCAGCGTTTCGAAAATTTCACACATTGTTTAATTAGAAAAAAAAACATTTTTCTCCAGTGTCAAACGAATTCCGAGTCACTTCCGGTTTGCTACGACATTCCATTTTTTTTATCTCTGCTTTTGGCATTTATCCATTTCTCATTAAAAGAAAAAAAAAGTGCTGTCTTTTGTTTTGTAAAAAGTATTTCTGAGAGTGAGAGGGAAAGGAGGGGGAGAAAAAAGTCGGTGTGAATATGTGACTCATCTGAAACACTATCATTTTGCGAGAGAAGTTCAATTCCAAGATCCAGGCCTACTTCGATTACAAACTACCGGAAAACTTTCTTGGAAATCAACTGAATGAATCAGCCACATAGACTCTCGAGATTCAAGGTCGCGCTCATTCGCCCACGCGACTATTTTATTCAGGAAAAAAATTTTTTTTTTCCTTTTAACCTTTTTTTTCTATGTTCCTCTGACCAGGCATTTTTTGCGTTAGTGCAGGACAAAGATATTTTTCCCCCTTGGTCCTTTGACAATGCAATCGATATGTCCAAGAGAAGTCTTCCTTTTGGAATTTTCATTCAAAATTTATTTTTCACTGGAATGTTTTTTTTCCGAATTTTAAGGAAACTTTTACATTCTCATTATGGTCAAAGGATCAAATTATTGTGAGTCCTTCAGTTAAATTGAATGACTTTTGAAGTTGGTTTAATTTCAAATCTTTTTTTTTCTCGAAAAGGAAAAGAAACTATTAAACCCAAATTGAAAGATTCTTAGAAAATTGCTATTTTCTTTTTTGTCTTGTTGAAGTCAAAAATTAATATCTTTTCAAGCGGAAACAAAACATTTGTTTTCTAAAATTGTCTGTAAAAAAAAATTCAAAAACCTTTTTGAAAACAAAAATTAAAAACTAATAAAAGAATTTTTTTAATCGTTGATGATAAACTTTGGGAAATTGAAATTCGTTTTTTGAAAAGGATGATTGGAACAAAAGGAATGTAAAATGATATTTTGATTATATAATTGTATAAAATGAAAATTGTTAAATAGAGTAAATAGTAAAATAAAGTAATTGAAGAATAGAATGCGAATATATGCAGTACTAAGAGAGTTCATACACCAGACGACCTAGATCCTCGAAGGTGGAAGCAACAGGTGGCAACAGGTAAAGCAACGGGGGATGACGACCTGGGTGACTCATGGGGTTGCTCCAAGAATGTTGATCGCTCTCTTTTTCTTTGCCTCACTTCCTTTCTCTCTCCCTCACTCCTATACTTACAGTTCTTCCCTCTTCCTTCAGTGTTCCCCTGGCCCATCATCGTCAAGTCGGGGAGTTACCTGCGAATGGATGACTCACATTCCACACACGCGTCAGTTTCTCTTACACTTGTATACAAAAAACAAGTCTGGACCTGCATTTCACGTCTGGTCTAGGTTTCACAATCAATGAAAAGGATCCCCAAGAGGCTGAAAATATCCTTATTCTCAGGTGACAGCCCCCTCTTCTATGAAAAAAAGAAGAAAAAGAAATCTATTCACTTGAGATGACAAAAGCTGATTTAGGGTTAAAAACCCCCGTGGATCATCCACTAAAAATATTAGACACTATCACTATTTCAAATCTGTTAATCGCATTTCAAACGCGCCGAAATTTTCTTTAAACTTTATTATTTTTATATCCAGGGGAAAGAAAAATGGTTGCGAGTTTGTTATCTTCATGGGCGTTAAATGGTCATTTAGATTGAGACCGAACGTTTTGTTACCTTTTTAACTGCCATTCAAAATCATCGAATCTGAAAATCACGAGGCATAAATTTCTATCGCCTTCTTCTGATTTCGAATGACTCGAAAAACTATTGTTTGGCAATATTTACCCTATTTTTGACAGGTTATAATCGATTTTAACTGCTACCCTAATGGCATTGATTTAACCATAATTGTAATTACAATTATTTAATTATAATTGTTTGTAAATATTTAAATAATTATAAATTATAATTAATAATTAAATAATCATTGTTAGATTAATTGTAACAATTGTAATTATTGTAAGTATTATTGTTACATTGCATTCTAAGTACCATAATTCCAACTACAATTATTTAATTATAATTGTTTCTGAATAATCACATAATTAAATAATTATGGTTAATAATATTTGATTTTAATCATTAGTTATCGAAATAATTACGATTTATTGAAACTAATTGCTCATGTGTACGTTTGACAAATAGAGAAAAAATCCCAAAAGCGTCGGGAACCGAACGCGCGACCCTAACATCAACAAGTCGATACTCTAACCACCTAACCAAGATCGCACTCCGAAAACATTTGCATTATTTTGAATTTACAAGCGACAGAGGTTACTTTTTACATTCTCATCACACTGAAAAAGTATTCAACTTTTTTCGATTTTGGGTATTATTAAATGTAGAAAAAGCGAGTTATTTTTGAAATCAAGAGAAAGAGGAATTTTTTTTTATAATCTTCTCGGTTCAGGTGAATAATACATTTGTGTTTTTAATTTTGCATGTTCCCCTCAATTAAATATATATATGCAAAATATACGATTAAGGATGATTTTAATTAAAACGTATTTCCGTTTGATAATAAGATGCAATTAAATTTTTTTTGTTGCAGTTGTCAGAAACGTGTCTCGACATAAATGCAGATTACAGTCACCTGGTGAGTAAATATGCCTTATATACATGCGTATATTTAGTCAATGTATTATAAGTGTTTGCAATAAACGAGCAGTTGCATTTCATTCATAAAACCGCGTTTTTCGTAGAAATTGAAAAGAATCGTAAAAAAAATATACCTAGAAATTTCATTCATATAATCAACTTTTGTAATATTTATAATCGACTCGCTCGTGACTGTCGCAATCTCTTATTGTAATACGAATATTTGCCTATTATTTCATTTACAAGATGAGTCACATGTTAAAATCATATCTTTTTGTTTGCTTACATCATTAATTTAAGTCTTATATGATTCAGACGCACACGCGGAAAAAATATCGTAAATTTAAATTCCTGTTTTATCTATAAATGGAGAGTTTTGTTAAATGTTGGATAATTTGATGATATTCGAAAATCAAAAATTGCATTTTCTTTTAATGCCTTTAAGATCTATAATGTATGTAAAAATTATTTTCCTAGTTCCGAACGTTCAAGTGAACGAAGTTAATTTATTTCTTCTTCAAGATCAAATTTTATAATCGTAATTTTGCGTAATCAAAAATAAGTTACATTCAAAATATTTAATTTACGTTTTTGCTTTTTATTACAGACCAGTAATTTTTGAAAATATATTTAAATCAAACAAATAATTTGTTCATTTGAACGTTCACAACTTTTGTATCATTAAAAATTGTCTTTTATATTTGAAAAATAAATGGAAATTTGTAGAAAGGAAAAGAGAGAAGTAAAAATATATATTTTATGTTAGGGAGAAATAAAATTTGTGCGTTTTATATAATAACGCGTTGTATTGAATTTTACGATTCTAATCAAGTTTAATTCGTTTTATATATTATTATATATAGTAAAGAAAAGTGTTGCATGTTATAAGATTTTAATTATTTTCAAGTTAATGTAGAAATACATTGCAAATCGTGCAATAAATTCGCATTTTACGCAGTTTCTTGTCTGTTCTGGAAAACTAAATCACATGAATTTTATACGTTTATTGTTTATAATATAACTTTATATTTACGGTTCGTTGCCTTCTTCCGCTAATGAAAAATGTTCCTTGAAGATTAGTAATTTTTACTCCTGCTTAAAAAGAGAAAGTCTTCTGATAATATTCACTTTATATTTTATTCGATTCATCTATAAATGAACTTTTAAGGTCTTTTTTTACATATTCTCATCACTAATCAGAATAGATAGAAAATGGAGGATTTTATAATATTTTTCTCAGTTTTTATATTTTTTATTTTTTATTTTTATATTTTACATTTTTTATATAGTTTATATTTTTTTAATATTTTTCTCTCTTGTTTTAAACGCAGTGAATGAATTTATAGTTTAAAAAAAATGTAAATACTTTCTCGATGAGAATGTAAAAAAAAAGTAAAACGTCAAAATATTATACTGTGTCAAATTCAAGGTTTACAACTATTTAACTATATACATATAAAGACTCATATGGGTGGAGAAGTTTTAATAATATGCAAATTGTATATGCAACAACAATTTTTCTGTCTATAATTATATTACTTGGCGAGAAACGAGACTTTAATAACACTAAATGAAGGATTGTGGTTTTTTTTCTTACATATATATATATATATATATGTTGTTTTCAAAGTTCACTGGAAAATTGTTTGATTTTGTATATAAACGTGAAATATTTAGAGTAACAATAACGCATTAGTTTACAAAACTGACACCTGATTCAGTACTTAAATTACTTTTTTTATCAACATTTATAATGTAACAAAGATTCAAATTATTGTTTGGAAAATTTTTTTAATCCTTTATTGCTTACTAAATATGTTCATTATTTTGTTATTAATTTTATTTTTTATTATTAATTTTACTATTTTATCATTTATTGCTTTATTATTATAATATGGTTTTATTATTTTATTGTTATTGGTTTTATTATTTTATTATTATTAATTTTACTATTTTATTCTTCATTGCTTTATTATTTTAATATTTATTGTTCTACTATTTTATTATTTTAATATTTATGTTTTATTGTTTTATTATTTTATTATTTATTGTTTTATTAATTTATTATTTTAAAATAATAGGTATTTTAATAATTAATAATCAATCAGGTAAAGAATATTAATACTAATAATGCAATGTTTTTTTTCTGTTTTTTGCCTGAAAATGAAAAGTTGTAAAATACATTTCTCTGAAAAGTGTTATTTGATTTTATTGGAGATTAAACGAAAATTGAAACAGTATTTCCGCCGCAAATATTAAAAAGTAAACACGTTATGAAATATTGTATGTGCGCAATCTATACATGCGCACAAACATCAGTTGAAATCTTTTCAAAAAAAGGCACTTATATATATGTTCCAAGATAAATACACTTTGATTATTATTATTCTTATAAATATATCTTTTCAATATTCTTTAAAGAAATAATATTGAAAACGTTCTTGAAAAAGTGTTTTAATCTTGCGTTCTGTTATGTGTTATTATTATTACTTAATATAATGCAATTCTCCTTGAAGTGAAATGGCTGTTAAATTTTCAAAGCTAATTTACTGAAACTTTATATTTATGTACATAACACAGTTTTCTTGGTGAATTCCTTTTGTCAAATTGAACATTTACAACGTTTAAGATAAGATTATATATTATTATACATTTTTTCAACAAAGAACTCTGACAAAAAGTTAATTAATTATTATTTTTTACTGTTTACTTGAGAAAAAAGATTTTTTTGGTAAGATTTGACGTGAATAATTTTCTTCGGGTGCGTAAAAAAACGTTATGTCATTTACGTTACTCAGCTAACGAATAACTGACCTAGGTACAAGCAAGCATAGAAATTCATCATAATCTCTAATATATATGACATAAAAAGAGGAGAAAAATCGAGCAATAATTTAATCCTACATATTTCCTCGATATTATATAGTTCTAAATTATTATCAATATATAGAGTTTGGTTCACTATTTTCCTTGTTCGTCTCTTTACTCTCACATTCACTCTCTTGAAAGCAGTTTCTATACTTCTTTGAAAGTTGTTAACATTTTTTTTTTGGTAAATAAAAGAAAAATACTTAACAAATGTCGTTTGCAAGTCTCAGTTGAAATGAATCATACCTGTTAGGATTAGCACACTATACTCTAGACAGGTAATACTACAACTGAGCGTGAATACACGTGAGTGCATGTGACTCTTGACTTGGAAATCTTGTGACTTCGATTTTATTTTGAATATAAACGATTACAAGTTGTGGCTAAAAAAATTCGACCGAGAAATGAAATGTAAATTTATTAAATTAAAAGTTAAAATTAAAATGCAAATTAAAAATGGAAAATAGGTACTCTCTAAAACTGAATTATCAAATTTTATATACTATTCATACTTTTAATCTGGTTATAAATAATATGTACAACTGAAATAATAATAAAATAAAATAAAACTGAATTGAATTAATAATTTTTGTATTTGAATCAAATACAATTTAATTGACTCAAATACTATTTAATCGTCTGAAATACTAGTTACTTGACACCAATACTATTAAATTGACTCAAATACTATTTAATTGACGCAAATATCATTCAATTGATTCAAATGTCATTTAATTGGCTCAAATACTATTTAATTGAGTCAAATACTATTCAATTGACTCAAATACCATTTAATTGACTCAAATACCATTTACTTGACTCAAATACTATTTAATCGACTCAAATACCATTTAATTGACTCAAATACCATTTAATTGACTCAAATACCATTTATTTGGCTCAAATACTATTTAATCGACTCAAATGCCATTTACTTGACTCAAATACTATTTAATTGACTCAATTACTATTTATTAATTGACTCAAATACTATTAACTTGACTTAAATACTCTTTAACTGACTCAAACACTATTTACTTGACTTAAATACTCTTTAAATTACTTAAATGCTATTTAATTGACTCAAATACTATTGAATTGACTTAAATAGTATTTAATCGACAAAAATAAAATTTATTTGATACTAAAAAATATTTACTTGATAGTAGTTAAGTATTATTTGTTGTTGTTGCGATGTTCAAAATTAAGCTATTGAAAGTAAAGACAATTCTTTGAAAGAAGTTTTGATTTCTTGAATATACATAAAGTCTTTATGATCCTCTTTTAGGCAAAAGAAGTTTAAAAATGTTTTTTTTTCTCTCAGAATTTCGTATACTTACTCTTTTGATAGAAATGGTTCCTGGAACTTACTTAACTGGTTAGGCAAATGACCCTCATTTCTTTTTAACACACAAAGTTCCGTTAAGTTTCGTTGACGCTCGAATGGCCCCGAGAGGTGGCGCAAACTAAGGAGATTTTTTTCTTTTCTTTTTTTTTTTTTTTGACTTCCAAGAAATGTCGATTTCTCTCTCAATATGCTTTGCACATACAATATCTTATGATGGTTGTATACGTCTCAATAATACCTGATAAGTTTCCATTAAATATAAATTATTGCGATGAGATTTTTGTTTTTTATACTGCGATGATATTGTGTATCAATTTATTTTGTTTTTTCGTATTACAAGAGGGACTTGAATTTATTATATATCATTTTCTGCATTTTTCAAAAGATTCTTATATTATACATTTATTATTCTTGTTTGCTGAAGAATTACAAAATACGGCCTTGATCATTCCATCGTTAAAGCGTCTGCTCGTGAGCTCTCGGCGCTGATCACTGCAAACAGAAGTATCTTAAAATATGTTGTAGACTTTTGCTAAAATATCTCGCATGTAGTCATTTAATATTTCAAAAAACGTTTTTTTAAAATCGTTTTTTAAAAATATTTACGAAAAAGAAAATTGTGTTAATTAAAATCGACAATATTGTGACGCTTTTGAATCAATGATGGGTGAATGCTTTTTAAGGTCATTTTTTATATTTTTTAAGTAAAAGAAAATATTCGATTTATACAAATCTGATAAATATTTTATTCACATAATCGATTACTTATCTGATAAATATTAACTTGCACCAAATAATTTTTATTTAAATCAAATAATTTGTAAGTATTTGAATCAAATTTAGTTGACTTAAAATTTGTTTTATAAAAATAAATATTTATTTGATAATAAAGTTATTCATATTATTTCAATCAAATAAATTAAAATAATTTATTTTTTTTATTTAAATCAAATAACTTTTAAATGAAATAATAATTTCTGTATTTGAATCAAATTTATTTAACTCAAATATTTTTTTGATAAAAATAAATATTTACTTGATAATAGTCAATAATATTTGTCAATATTCAAATATGAACTAAAAAAAAAAAATTTATTTGATTCAAATAATTGATTACTTGACTATTATTAAGTTAGTAAATCTTTATTTATATCGAAAAAATATTTGAGTCAACTAAATTTAATTCAAATACAGAAATTATTATTTCAGTTACAAATTATTTGATTTAAATAAAAATTTGGTGCAAGTTAATCTTTATCTTACAAGTAATCAGTTATTTGAATCAAATAAATTTTTTGTTCAGTATGTCGTAAGAAATTGATTATAACTGCAAATTGCTAAATTTTAATTTTTTTTTAATAATTCAATTAAAAATTGTTTAATATTTCTCCCATCGCAATATTGTTGTTTAATTCGAAAATTCTTTTAATTAGGAATATAATTATTAATTACTGTATATAATTATTAATCAGAATATAATAATAAAATTCTATTATATTCATAATTTAGAATGTTATTATTATATTTATTCCGATTTAGTAATTTAAACATGAACGCAAAAAAAATGTATATTACATACATGAATATTGGTCAAAGTGTCTATAGAGAATAATAGGTGGGTGTAATGTTGCACATATGTATTAAAGAAACTCGCGATCTCTCTTGTACCGTATAAAGGAACTTGGGACTGGTTTAAGTCTGGAGATATCGCGACGTCACTGTCTCGTGACGTCAGGAGAATTGCGATAATGTGGGCGACGTTGCTCAGCACTAGGATGCGAGTGTACCTAGATATATAATATTTCAATGAGCAAAAAGGAGAAAGAGGCGGAATCTCAAAGTGTATATGTTCGTAATGTTAATTACCCTGAAATAGGTAGGAGGGAGGCTCTAAAGATGTGGCAATTAATCGGAAGTTTCGATGTCGACTACCGCGTTCTGTTCGCGATGATTCACAAAGTTGTTGTGTATCACGTTTCATAACTGCTCTCGTTCACTATTACATATATATATATATACAAGCGAGAGGGCAATTGTTAATAATTGACAAAACATTTGAGAAAATCTTTTCCGAATGGATTCTTTTTTAAAAAATTCTACTAACAAAATTTCGCAATTTTTTCAAAAAAAAAAAAAATTGATAAATTTTTCTAAACGTAGACATGCTGAAAATTTTTCCCAAATTTACAAGTAGGAAATATTTTCGAAAAATGGAGAAAAAATACTCTATCAATAAGTTCTTAGTATACAAGTCAAAATAATGTTTCTGTTATATATAAAAAATACCATAAAAAATAATTTTATCTGCACGCGGAAAAAAAAATAAAAATTTAACTACATATTTACAAAGTAAGACCTAAAAACTGTCTGGAATTTCTGAGCGTTACTGTCAATTTTTACTATTTCCGGAGTAAATTTTACTTTACCTTCGAAGTGAATTTTACTAATTTTACTAATTTTACTAATTTTACCGAAGCTTACTCAGTTTTATTATTCAAATTATTTAAACAAATAAATAATTATTGTTATAACCATTGTTAGATTATGAATAATCATTTCATATTCATTTTTGTCTGTAATTAATAAAATTGCAAAATTACGAAAAACATGCATTTTCTTAAGTGCGCTATGTTAATAATTATAATAAATAACAATAGTAATTTGTTTAAACATTTTTTCAAATATTAACTATTTAATTTTTATACCTGCTATGATACCGAGTTGAAAATTGAAAACTTGTCAAGAAAACTGCATATTTTTAAGAGTAGGTATTAAAACAATTATTAAAATTAATAACAATAATAATTTGTTTAAAGTAAACAATTGTTGAAGTAATCATTGCATATTTGATTTTTATTAACTTGATAAATTAAAAAATTATTCTGGCTTTACTGTGAACAAAATATTAAATAACAACAGTTATTTATTTAAACAATTTTAAATACTTAAAATACTTAAAATACTTTTAAATAGTTGTAATAAATTTAGTTCAATTTTTTAGTTTATTTATTGATTTACTACTGAATAGTACTAAAAATTTTGAAAAAAACTTAATTTATAAAAATATTCTACTCTCTATGTGAATTAGCAATTTTAAATTGTTTAAACAAATAATTTAATTGTTACATTAATTCAATACATCATGTAACAACATATAACAATCATAAAGGTCAAATCTTAATGATTGCAAATCTTTTTTGCAATATAAAAATAAGACTTTGCTGAGTGTAGTACGTAAATTGGCAAATGTTATAAATAATGAATAAAGAAATATAAAAAACTTTTTTTTTAATATTCAATAGACTTTATAATTTTTCTC
>JUFY01029024.1:0-12802 GCA_001855655.1 Leptopilina clavipes | reverse complement strand
TTTTATTTTTAATAATTTGCACAAATAGAAATCCATTAAAATTTAAACTTAAATTAAATAAATTAATTAAATAAATAAATTAAATAAATAAATTAAATTAATAAATTAATAAATAAATTTAAATAAACTTTATCTTTTGAAATCAATTTGAAATAAAGTTTCCTTTTTACGATTTTACGAATAGAAATTTAAAAAATAAAAAGATGATTGGACAATAAATTACCGTTATCTCGATAGTCCAACAAACGTTTATTAAACATTTGCAGATATTTGGAATTTCGGGGAAAAGCGAGACCGTATCCGGTCATCGCGTACCATGAGCCGACAGTTAAGAGACGACAGTCTTGATCCTGTGCCACGAGATAATCGAGCACTGTGCCATCGTAAAAAAAGGCATCCAATTCCCTGCGAGAAAATCAAATCGAATTTATCTCATCAATCATTGCAGTATTTTTCTTTTATTGGCTGTTTTTTTCTCTTTTTTTTTTTTGTTACAGTGGAAAATTCAGTTTTAAAAAAAGATTCAAGAATTTTTTTCGTTGAATTGAAAAAATCAGTTTAAAAAATAGATACAAGAATTTTTTTTTCATTGGATATTCAGAGTTTGGAAAAAGATTCAAGAATATAATTTACAAAATTTTACAGGTATTTATACGAAAAAAGAAAGGGAGATTACCTATTATCGACTGATTCGATGCCTTTGGCGACACTTGACCTATTGAACATTGTCATGTAAGAGTGCATTTCTTTGAAGTATTTTGCAAGCGCACTGTCCGTGTGTGTAAACGGGACAGTGCCAAATTTGAACATTGGTTTATGGCTCCATGGTTTTGAAAGTCTAGCGTCGTCCACTCCCGAAAAGTCATAATATTCCTCCCTTGTTATCATGAAGGCCGCCAAATTGGCAGTGTATATGGCAAGAAAAACCACCGCAAACATTGCCCAAACATTCGTCATAAACCTGAAATAATTAAAATCAATTAATTTTCCCTTGGTCGATAACAAAAGACAAAAAAAACATTAATAACAATAACTAATAATAGATTAAACAAATAAAAAAAATAATAAATAAATTATTATTATTAAATATTAATTCCTCATAAACCTAATTTTCAAAAAATTAAAAAATTTGGAAAATTTTTCCCAAAAAAAAAAAGTGTCTAAAAAAGCTAATTTCTCGATAAATTCTCTGATTATTAATTTATTAATCCGATTAACTCAATTGTAATTTGTAAATAAATATCGAATATCAAAAGTAGAAAACAAATTTGAAATTCTAATACAGTTTGGATTTGAATACAGATGGGAAGTGTCAACGGAATCAGTATAATTTACTTGTGATAATTAAAGTACTAGGCATTTGAAATTAGAATTATAATTTACGATTAAAATTTAATATCATTGTGGTGAAGGAGATAATGTGGTAAATAATTTTGAACAGGGAGGTATTAACTTTATCAAACTCTATATATATATGTATATATTGTGATATATTTAAAATTTCATCAATATAACGGCGATGCAACTATATAGTGATAAATGTAAAAGGTTTAATACGCAATCATAATACAATTTTGATGTTAATCTTATCCAAAGTAATTAGCATATTGTTAACGTGAACGCATATACAAACCTGGCGGTAAATCCTCTTGGTGAATCAATATGAACGGCTGCTTGGAAAAGGACAGCCCATACCAGCCAATAGATTCGACACAAGGAAAATCGATGCGTTGGTGGTGGATTTGCCTGTTCGATTAAAAAACAAAAAAAATTATTATTATTCCCTAAGTTTCAATTTTTTTTTATTTGTTTCCTAATTCCATCCAACAAAAAGAATTTACATGTAAAATTCCATTTTATTGTCAAATTTTTAAATTTCCAATTTCAATTGAATTTAATCGATTATTATTTATTATTAGTAATAAAATTAATATTTTATTTCAATAAGTGAAATTTACTTTTTATTTGTTTTTCTAAATATTTATTATGCAAAATTATTCTTCATTTAGTTTGCTATAAATTTACAACTTATACATTCGATATTATGTACAGAATTCATGCTTTTGTCGAATGATTCATATTTCTGTGTAAAGAATAAATTTCCAATCTGATAAATTGGTTTGATTTCTAAACATTGATTTCCAGCTAAACAATCAAATCAATGTAATGCAAATGATGTGCAATATAAACAAAAATGTTTACATATTGATAACGAATAATTATATTCATATATTTCTTGGGGAAAGGAAAAATTCCTTTCTCTGGGCAGAAATTAATTAATAACAATAATTAAATAATTAAGACAAAATATAGAATAATAATATAATTAATAATATTAAACTGTAAGTGAAATAACAACTTCTATATTTGAATTAACTCCAATTGACTCAAATTTTTTTCATACAAATAAATATTTATTTAATAAATAGACAAGTAATCAATTATTTGAATCAAATAAATTTTCTTCTCAGTGTATTGTAGTATAAAAATTATTGTAATACAATAAAGTTGTTATAATAAAAGTTTATATTATAATACAGTTATTATAATAAAGTTTATATAATTTAATTATGAATAATTAAATAATACATAAGTTAAAATTTAATAAAATAAATTATAAAATAAACATTTTTAGCACAAAATATTTCATAATTAGGTGAGAAATTTGTTTCCACCTGGCAAGTAATTACCGTTAATTTTGAGAAAATTTTGTGTCATAATTTTAGAAATTAATTATGACACAATAAACTATGATATAAATTTACCATTTTCGCTATTATTCTTGTATGTAGATAAACTTTATCGACACTAACAGTTTATTACGTTAGGTATAAGGCTTAATGCTAGAAAATCAGACAAGTGGAAATGCATTTCTCAATTTTCAGTACACACGGTTTTGAATTTTTTTTTTCAAGTGAATAAAGCACGAGGACAAAAGTAAATATATGTATATTTATAATAATGTAATATACGTGCAACATAGAAGATAAAGTTACGAGTTTCACACTCACCGAGAGAAATGTGTAATTTTCAAAAACATATGTACCTATTTATGCAAGAATTTTAAAATTAATATTTTCTTCGTCGCCTTTGTTCTTGGGTCGTTTATTTTTTATTTATCGATTTTCATTAATTAACACAATCTGTTTATATAAAATACAAAGCAAATTACCTTCATAATATTAAAATAAATTAATAATAACCGAAACATTGATTAAAAAATATAAAAAAGGAAAATAATGAATATAGTATCTATTCATTTTAAGTTAAACTAATTAAATAAATTGAATTATTATTAAATTATAATAATTGAATTCAATTATTATTGAATTATATTAATTGAATTAAATTATTATTGAAACATATTAATTCAATTCAATTATTATTATATTAATTGAATTGAATTAATATATTCCAATAATGATTAATTATTAATCTCAATTGAATTCAATTATTATTAAAATATATTAATTGAATTAAATTATTATTGAAACATATTAATTCAATTCAATTATTATTATATTAATTGAATTGAATTAATATATTCCAATAATTATTAATTATTAATCTCAATTGAATTCAATTATTATTAAAATATATTAATTGAATTAAATTATTTATTTATTATTGAATTATATTACTTGAATTGAAATTCAAAAAAAATAAAGTAGATTCGAATTGAAATGAATTTCTCTCGATGGTTGAAAAAAAGAAAAGTGAATTAGAAGGAAATGGGTGAAAACGGTAGGAAAATAAATTTTCTTTTTTTTTTTTGGTTCACAAATAAACACATACGTGCTGAGTGTGTCATCAGATCCGTCAGATTTTTTTCTAAAGTGAATGCGTGCGAGGAGGTGAAAAAAAATATAATAGGTAACTATATAAGAAGCAAAATGAAAGGTACCAGTTTCCGGGCAGCGCCTGAAGGGTTTACCTTCATGTCGAAACCGGACGGTGAGAGCCATTCGAAGAAAAAAATCATAAATGTTGAAGAATGTATTGCCACGAAGCCAACCAACATCCATGAGGCTGTATCAAACGGTTCTGAAATTTAACGCCAATAAAAATTAAACGCCAATAATCAATTAGTTCAACAAAAACCACAAATTAACAAGAAAATAAAATAAAATAAAAAAAAAATGAAAAAATAAATGAATAAAAAAAAATGAAAAAATAAATGAATAAAATAAATAAATAAAAAATAAATGAATACAAAATAAAGAAATAAATAAAAAATAAAAGCCAATAATCAATTAGTTCAACAAAAACCACAAATTAACAAGAAAATAATAAAATGAAAAAAAATGAAAAATAAATGAATAAAATAAATAAATGAAAAATAAATAAAATAAAGAAATAGAAGTAAATACAACATAAATACAAAAAATAAAATGAAAAAATTTTCATTTAATCAAAACTTTTTTTTAATGAAAATACATTTATTTTTATAAAAAAAAATTCTGATTTATTGCAAAGGAAATTTCTTTTTTTAATTTTATCATGGTTTAAAAAAAATAACGAATCAAAAATTTTTTTCGAGATCCAGAATAACTTGGTGATCTGAAAAATAAACGATTAGAAAGAAAGTATTTAATTTAGAAAAAATAAAACAAATTTATAACTCTTAAAAATTTTATTTTTTTTATATTATTAATATTTTAATTGTAAAAGACTTTTTCGAAAACTACTTGAATATTTTTCACTTTCTTTTGGTTTTGATTATTAATATTTTAATTGTAAAAGATTTTTTCGAAAACTACTTGAATATTTTTCACTTTCTTTCGTTTTTGTTTATTAATATTTTAATTGTAAAAGATTTTTTCGAAAACTACTTGAATATTTTTCTTTTATTCTTTTTTTTTTATAATAATTTACCTAAAAATGCAGTCGGAGAAATGATGCCTGTTCTTTTTCCAACAACAATAGCTATACCAGTTTCCATAAATGGCACTGTAAAATCGACCACTGCTTCTCTTTCCGAATTTATCATCAGAGACGTCATCACCATATCCGTTTTTCGATTCACCAAATCAGCTATGAGTCCATTCCATTTTCCATTCTATAAAAAGTATTTCCTTCCATTCACAAGTAAATTTACAACAAACATTAGTTTTCGACTTTTTTTTTAATTTTTCCTATAAAACTTAATGATCTGATTTGAATAAAAAATGGAAAAAAATTTCTAAAAATCGAATTATTTGTGTATTTTTTAAATTAAACAAATTTTTTTAACATGATTTTTCATCTATCTATATTGAATAAATTTTTCCCTGCAAAAAATTTTCCTTCAGACTTTTTGAATATTATCGTTAAAAAAAATCTCTGGGAGAATTTTATTTTATAAAAAATCAAGATCTTTTTTTTTAATTGCAAAAATGTCTTCTCTCATTTCGGACTTACCTCTAAAGTGCCCCATTTACCGTCCTCAACTCTGACGAGTTCGTACGTAAAACCAATTTCCTCGGAAAATTTTTGAAGTAAATCAATGCAAAATCCACTGCAACACTGATAAAGACTCTCATTTCGTTGGGCAGATTGCATGTCCATTCTGAAATATAAATAATTCATAAATATTTAATTGTGAATAAAAAAAATTTTTTTTCATCATTCTTTCATTATTTAGATATTTTACATTGATACAAAAAAATAAGATAAACCAATTTTCCTTTAATATATTTAATTGCTAATCAAAAAGTATTTTTCATCATTCTTCCATTATTTAGATATTTTATACTAATACAAAAAAATTAGATAAAAATATTTTTCTCTAATCAAACTTTTTTTAATAAAAAAACAATTATATTTTTTTAAAAAATTCTGATTTACTACAAAGGAATTATTTGTTTATTTCTATTTATTGATTTATTCCTAATTAAAACGCTAAATTGTTCTTTTTTTATATAATTTTACCTTCAAATAAATATTTGAACTTAAAATTAAAAAAAAATTTATCGAAATTGAATCGAAAGTATAATTAAATAAATAAATAGAAAATATAAATAAACTAGAAAATTTTTTTCCTGACAGTAATTTTTAAGTGCACAATTATTTATGTTACGGGAGTGTTTTCATTTGTTTTTCGTACATAGAGGACAAATAAACAAACAACTAGAAGAATAGAATTTTTTGTTTTCTGTAAATCCAGTTCACAAAGGAAGATAAAAATAAAGAGTGGAGTGAAATATAAAGTGAATTCAGTGAACTTTTTTCCTCCGAATTTCACACACTGGTGTAAGGTGGAAAAAAGACGAAAAAAGAGAGAGAGAAAGTTTTTTTCCTAAGTTGCAAAAAAAAAAAAAAAAATTCTCCACTGTCTTATTTATTAAGAGGGACAAAATATGTTGCCTTGGGGGAAACTAGAATGAGAGTTGAGAGGTGACTACCACCGAAAATTATTACTGCCCTGAGTATTACAAGAGCCTCATAATTTCCGTCTGAGTAAACTTCCTCCACCTTAACAGTGGATGTTGTGAATGTTAAGAGGTCCTAGTTTAATATCCGGTCCAGAAACTCAATCGACATCTGTCATTTCTATAAAAAAATATCAGACATTCTCGCAATGTATCTAAATTACATTAAGAAAATTTTTTCCCCTTAACGTTTCACCGCGAATTAAATTTTATTCATAAATAAAATATTAAAATAAAATCTTACTTTGTAAATATTAAAATAAAATCTTACTTTGTAAATTTTACAAATAAAATACAATCAAATTTTATAAATTTCATAAATAAATATAAACAATTTTCAGAAATTTCATAAATAAAATACAAACAAATTTTACAAAATTTTTATACAATTACATTCAATTTTTATTTTATTATTAAATTTTATTATTTAGTTTAGAAAATTTTTGATAAAGGATAAAAATCGAACAATATAAATAAATTCTTAAACAATTTTTATAAATTTCAAAAATAAAAAAAACAAATTTTATACAATTTTTATACAAAAAAAAATACATTCAATTTTGATTTTATTATTTAGTTTAGAAAATTTTTGAAAAAGGATAAAAATCAAACTAATTATATAATAAATTATAATGAAACTTACTAAATATTAAATTATGAATGAACTGTATTGAAAATTGTAAAAGCAAATGGGAAGAATGGAGATTGAAATTACAAAACGTATATTTATTTCAAATCTTTCTATATAATAATGGGATCAATGAATTTAATTAGGACAAACTTTTAATTGAAATTTAATTATGTTTGAGTAATCTCTACTTTCAGAATGCTAATCCTCTTGAACGTTTTCCAATCCAGAGAAAATTTGTTAGCGAACATTATTAATTTCAGAAAAAAAAGGAAAGGAAAAAAATTAAATTAAAATCCCTCAATTTTTCCAATATTTCAGATTTCATTCACTGTAAACATTATTTGCAGAATAATTTCACATCTCATTGATGTAACTATTTAATAGAAAAAAAAATGATTTACGATTCAAAAATATATAATGAAATTTAAATTTAAACTTTGGAAAAAAATTTTTTCTATCCCTTTTAAAAAAGGATTATTTAAGATTTAAAAAGGATTATTTAAGATTTAAAAAGGATTATTTAAGATTTAAAAAGGATTATTTAAGATTTAAATAAATAATTGAAAACAAAAAATAACGTTCTTTTTAGAAATGGAAAATTATAGATTGGGAAGAATTTATTTCGTGTTCTACGAAAGTGTGAATGATTTTATCTTTAAGAAAAGTTTTGAGAGAAATAAAGTAATAAACTTGTAACCTTTTCGTAATGGAGCGTTTTATTTCATCAGACAAGACTTCCGGGCTTCCATTCATTCAACAGAATCATTGATTTCGACGCTTTAAGAGAAAATATATAAGAAGAGTGATAATTTCTTTTTCTCGAGTTCAATAACTTTGATTCTATTTTTACTTTTACGAACGGACACATCCATTAGGACACTCTTTTATTTCCATTTTTTTTTATTTCCATTGTAAAAATTCCATTCTTGAAACTGAAAAAAAAGGAAATTTTCCCCCCCAAAAATTGTCTTTTACGACAAAAATAAAATTTTGGAATAGAAATTCAAAGAACTATATAATAAAATTGATTCTTACTACCTACTGATTATGATTTAAAATTTCAATTATTTTGTCTGACTAAAAATGCCTTGTTCTACTTAATAAAAATAACAAAAAATAAATAACTAAATCGCATAATAATGATAAAATTTACCCAAAAAATGGTAATAAATTTTTTTTCTACCTGTGAAAATTCTCTCAATTTTTCTAAGAGATTTTATTTTTTCCTTTTACAACCTTTTCCCTTAAATTGAATATTCTTATCTTCCTGAAAATTCGCAACTCCTCAACTAAAAGCTCACAACACTCCCTTAGGTCTTCAGTCGCGAGAATTCTAAAAAATAAAATTTTCAACCTTTCTTCCCCTTTCGTCTGAATTAATGACACATTTCAAAATTTGAAGACAAAAATTTTTCAATATCCGTTTTTATATAATTTCATTCCCCACAATATTGCTTTTAGAAAGAGGAAATTCACCTCTCTTGACAAGGGTAAAAAGTTGGGAAAAATTTTTTTAATTAAAAGTTGTAAACAACTGACAATGATAAAGTATTTATTTTTTTCTTTTTGTGTAAATAGAGATAATAAAAGCAAGCAATGTAATATTTTATAAAACACACAAGTGCTGGAAAAGTTTCAAGAGTCATTTAGTGGGGAAAATTTTTAATCTTATTGACGTAGAGTTACAAGAAAGGGGAAACTTATATTATAATGTACATAAACAGAGAAAACCTTACAAAAGTTCGATTTTATCAAAGGGATGTTATAGGAACTATTCAACTGTCGATTCTACACTTGCTTTCTGAATTCGAATGGATTGGAAAACCGGAAAATGTGAAGAGACTTTTCAAGCACTACTCCTACTTGTCTCAAGTGTCTATATATTGAGTCATTCGAACGGATTATCTTTTCGATCAAACTTAACTAGAATTTGACAGAGCGTTAACTTATCGTGGTTTTCAGTCATTGCAATCTCAATTGACATTTGTCCAAGGTGATTAAAAAAATCCTTTCAGGAAATTAACTTTTTAATGTGCAATGTTGACCCCGTGAATATTAATAATATTAATATTAATAAAATAATAAATATTCATTGAATATTCCATGTGAGAAAATTTTCGTTTCATATCCATTTACCTTTGTTACCAAATAAATAATTATAAATAAATAAACAAATAAATACCCATTCATTTTGGATCGCTATATTTTTGATTATTATTTATTATTAATAATTATGAATAATTATAAATAAATAAACAAATAAACAAATAAATACCCATTCATTTTCGATCGATATATTTTTGATTATTATTTATTAATTATTATTTCTGCTTTATTTGTATTATCTTTATATTTGTATAATAAATAAGTAAATAAATAAATAAGTTAGCGAGTAAATAAAATAAGTAAATAAAAAAATAAATATCCATTAAATTTGGATCAATATATTCTTGATTATTATTTGTCCCTTTTTTATTTTTTTGTTCATTTAAATTTTTTTATTTTTTATTTTTCCTTTTTAATACATTTTATTTTATTTTTTCCAAAATTTTTTTTCTATTTATTTTTTTTCTTGCACTTTATTTAAAATGCAAATTTAAACAAATTTTTCACCACTTTTCTATGTTGAATCGAGATAAAATTCTCTCTCTACCAGGATATAGAAAATTTTGTTGACCTCATATAAAAATTCTCGCAAGATTTTCCCGACAATCGAAGTGTTTAGTTGAGAGGGGAAGGGAGGGGGGGGGGTAAATTTTACGATCCGCCTGCCGCAAGCTCTTAAAACTCAAAGCATCATTTGTACTGAAACTCTCAATATAAACAACTAAACCAAGATTTACCTTTCGATTTAATGAAACTTCAACATTTATTGGGTTATTTCGAAAACTTCATTTTGCTGTTTTTTTTTGTAGTTTCATTGCGTTTATTTATATTCACAACCAATCAATCATAAATATCTCTGTTATTGAATAAAAAAAAAAACTACAAAATTACGGAAGCAAAAAAAGGAAATTTTTTGTTTATTTAGTTTTTTTTTTGAACATATCTACTTTTATGATTTTTTCTGAATGTTTCCGGACAAACGATTCGGATATAATTTTATAATTAATTTTTTTTTCTGCTGAAATTCTATTGGAAAAATCGATAATGAATAAATAAATAAATATTTCAACCATTTATTATTATTTTATTATTTATTTATTTTCTATTACTACTATTAATTTATTGACAATAGTAAATAATTATTACCTTATTACTTATTTAATAATTATTAATCCGTAAATTAAATTTTCTAAATTAGAAAATGTAAATTCACCAACTTTTGAATCAACAGAAGCAAAATTGGTTTTTCATTTTAATAAATTTAATTTCGAAACAAAGAATTTTTTTTCTTAAATATCCAAGTCAAGTTTTGCGAGTTCCGTACAAGCTTTCTCAATTTCCGTTTGCAAGCAGCTGTTTGAGAGATTCATAAATTTCACCGTCTGACGAACGCCTCGCGAATTGTAATGAAAATTTTCCGGTTGGGAATTATAAACAGTTCATAATTTTTCAGTAAAAAGAAAAAAAAATACGATAAAAATTATAAACTCTATGATTTTTTAATTTTAAAACATCCTAAAAATTTTTTTTTTTCTTTTAGAAAAAAAGAAAATTGACAGTATAATATTTTACACGATATTTTAATAATTAATAATTATATATAAAATGTAAGTATATTTAGGATTTATACGTTTCTGTTTGGAGTATTAAAATTATTATATTTCTAAATGAGATTCTTTGAAGAGAGAAAGATGATTAAATAGAAGGGGGAGAATAAATTTTAACGAGGACTTTTAAACGGAAATTTCTCATTTGGTTGTTGAAATAGCGAACAATAAAGGATATCCGTTTGCATAAAATGGCAAATGTTCTTCGTCTCGCTCTAACTATCTCGGTCGTTATCGTCGCCAAAAAAGGGGCATCTACATTCTCTAGACTCCGTGTCACAGTTAAGTAGAGAAATTAGATTCCCATCACTTTACTCGACAAAGAAATTTTTATTATAATGCAAATTCCACTCAAACCACTGTTATTTTACCGTTTTTTTTCGTTTTTAAATCTTTCCTATTATGAAGTGTCAATTTTTCTCTCTCATTTTCCTCTTTTCCCCTTTCTTCAATTTTATTTTTATATTTTATTTATTTTTATTTTATATTTATATTTTTTTTATTATTTTTAAAATATAGTTACATTATAATATAATTTAATTATTTGGATTATAATAGAAATTTTTTTCGCACAGGACAGAAAAGGGAGAAAAAAATACATAACGGCAAAAGTGAAAAGTAAATTGAGTTTGGTATTTCTAGAAAAATTTTCATTTTGGTGAAGGAAGCAAAATAAAAATCGCTGAGTCATTGCTCGCAATGTTTCATTCGACAAATGTTCGTAATACATGCGTTGCATGTGTCACGATCGCACAGTGTTGTTGATTTATGGTACTTAGAACATGCACTGAATTTTCGGTAAGGCGGAACAAAAACGAAAATTTGATGTCAAATTATTTTTCATTTAAATATCGATCATTAGATTTTACCCGATTTTTTTCAATTTGTTTCTAATAAAAAAAATAAAAATACACGAAATAAATTTTTACAGATGAAAATTTTGTCCAACATTCTGTAATTTAATAATTTAATTCAATAATTTTAATTATTGCAATTTTTTTGTCTCTGCAAGGTAGAATATTTAAAGAATCAGTTTTTTTGTCACATATTGCGAAAGATAAAAAAATAACTTATTTCATCTTACTCTCAATTTTTTTCTTTTTGCAAATTTTCTAATTCAAGATTTCATGACAAAATGGAACAAACACACGAATGAATGAAGGGAATTAGTGGAAAATCCGAAAATTCACTGTTTATTCATGAGCACGAAGCAAAATTCACTGTACTATATAGAAACGAATGTTTGCAGAAAAAATAAATCAATGAAATTTTATGTCAGAGATTTTCGATGGCCACAAAAGAAGCTTAATATTTTAATCCTCTCGCACTTTATTTCCTTTAAACAACAAATTATCTCATCCACTTTGCTTTTACCGAGAAAAAAGATTAAAAAAAAAAATTGAGAAAGGAGAAAAAAAATGAGAAAACTAAAAAGGGAAATAGAAAAACAAGAGAATAAATAATACCACCTATTGTTGAATAGAAAGAATAAAAATTTTCCTTTTCTGTTTTTTTTTTACAAGAAACCATAAATTTTCATATTCGAAATTAATTAAATTTTAATCCACCTTAAATAAAGGGAACGACTATTCTATATATATGGGATGTCGGTTTCTATTTTATCGGAAAATTGAACAAAACCATTATGTTCTGGCTTTGTCACAGATCTGAAAAAACGAAATCAGATCTTTATCTTTTAAAATGAGCTACTTTGACCGTTTTTACATTATAATGTGAAGTGTGGAATAAATGAAAATAATTTTGCAATGGAAATCGTTAAAATTAAAATTAAATTGTTATTCCAGAAAATTTTTTTATTTGTATCAATATAATTTTTCTCATAATAATAATTATAATTACAAAAAGTAAAAATAATTAAAAATAATAATAATAATAAGTATTATTATTATTTATTATTAATAATTACATAAAGGACATCTTTGTCTCAGAGCCCACTAATCTACTTGTTTCAAATAAATTTTATTTAATTCAAAGAAAAATTTTATTTCTGACAAAAAAATTATTAATATTATTTACTATTAATATTA
>JUFY01029023.1:0-35328 GCA_001855655.1 Leptopilina clavipes | reverse complement strand
CTGAGCCACCCCCGAATATCCCTGATTCTTGATTGCACTTCTGCATCAGGTCGGGGGGTACACGGAACCGTAAAAAAAAATATTGTAAACAAAGAAAAAAAAATACGGCAGTGTGCAGGGACTTCTTTTCTTCTCCACATCCTTCCTTCAGTTGTCGATTTGGCACTTAACACTCTGAAAAATCAAAAATTAAAAAAATTAATATACTTCTATTTAATTTCTAAAAAATTATTAGATGCTGACAATTAATTGTTAAACATGATGCATTTTATTTGTTAACAAATATTTGAAGCATGTTGATATAATTAATATTTAAATATATAAAAATTTATTATGTTATCTATTTAATAAATTTCAAAATCATAAACGTACTTATCGCAAATTTTTGCGTCGTGGTACAGGTAACGATGACAGCATTCTCACTCTCTGGATACTCTTCTCTTTCCTGGACCAACTGCCTGAAAATTGTTAAAAAATATTGTTGTGACATGTAAAATAAAATATTCCTGATGCAATTATTTGTACACAGTAACAGCGTCTTAAACTTTAAAACCTGAAAGGGCCTCTACTAAACTTTACAGAAAAAATTAATCAACTTACATTGAACTGCGCTCAGCTGTACCCGATCTCCTCCAGGAGCAGCTCCGCAACAAACACCCATCCTTGAAGATTCGAACTCCTACCGAATGAAAAAGTTTCATTTTATAAAATTAATTTTACTAACCATTCTTTCAAAATAGTACAACTCATAATTTTATTAATTAATTGAGTTGCCGGATTAAAGATGGGCACATAACCAATGTAATTCAAATGGGTTATGTGCCATTCTTTGATCCAGCAGCTCAATTATTAATACAAAAAATACTGAAACGTTAAATGCATCCAATATTTAGAAAAATTAATTTATGAAAAATAACAACCCTATTGATAAATCTAGTAAATCACAACCTAAAATGATTTAAATTTGTAAATCAAAGCGTATAAAAAAACTTTTTTACAAAGAAATACAAAAATATTTGACGAATTTCACGTCGACGAAGGACTTGAACAGCAATAGCAATAAAGTACAGGTTAAGTTCAAATGAAAAAAATTCTACAGAAAAATAAAATACATGCAACAAAAAGAATAGAAAATCGTCTTATTGAATAAATCAAACAAGAAATATGTAAATATGTGCAAACTTGCCGGCATATCACAGAGGATGAGACATGTGGTTGTCTCTTGACAAAAAAAGTCACCATCCATCAGAATCATGTCAATCCTCAATTATATTTGCACAAATACATTATATTTTCATGGATTTTTAAGATTCCGGTTAAAATTAAGTAAAATTTATCGAAAATAAACACATATATGTTAAAGCAAAAACAAGTCAAAGCCGGCAAAGCGAAGCACAAAAAACAGTTACAACTATGCGCAAGCAAGTGACGCGTCGTGATTGCTAGTCAGTGCTGCCAACTATCGAAAAACAAAAATGAGCATGGCGCCAATTTTCAAATTAATCAGTATTGTAAGTTTAAGAAATAAACACTTTAAAAATATTATTAAGTAAAACTTTAATAAAACTCGAAAATCAAATATAATTATTCACTCATTTCTTTTAAACTGATAAATATTCCGAAAATTAATATTATGTTTTGATAATAAAATTATTTATTTTAAAATTTATAATAATAATAATTTATATTATAAATTAGATATTTATGTAATCAATACAATTGATAATAATTTTAATAAATACATAATCTAAAACGACTCTAATTAATAATTCTACAGAGAACCAATAAAATTGGTGTATGATACCTTTGGTCTGGTATGATCGCACCTTTATCATCACACAATAATAATATTACTTCCCAACCCTGGAGGATCACATAACCTCAAAAAAACAATTAAAAACGTCAAAAAACAGAATCATAATAATATAATATAATTTATTAAAAAATAACAATATATACTGTAAATATGTCAAATGCATATGAAAATTATTACAACGACTATCATAAAAATGCAGAATTGCAACAGAATTTGAAATACAAGAAGAAATACAAGAGATTAAAAAGAATTGTTAAGGACACAGTGTTTGTAAGTTTTCTTAAATTTAAATTATTTACTCAATTTTAAAACAAAATCAGGTTTATTGTTTCTTTTCTAAATAATTTCATTGTTGTAATTTTTAACCAAAAACAAATTTTTCCATTTTGGGTAATTTTTCATATTCTATTTGCTTCTGATGATTTTTTTTCTAAACATTCGAATTTTATAAATTTACAGAAGTATGTAAAATAAACTTGTGTAAAAATTTTACAGTGGTATTTTTAAAAAAAGTGTAGTGTAGTAAATATTTAATACAATCGAAAATTAGTGTTTTCTTTTGTTGATATTGTAGGAAAATG
This sequence comes from Leptopilina clavipes, assembly GCA_001855655.1. Taxonomy (NCBI): domain Eukaryota; kingdom Metazoa; phylum Arthropoda; class Insecta; order Hymenoptera; family Figitidae; genus Leptopilina; species Leptopilina clavipes. The sequence continues at coordinate 32,931 of JUFY01029023.1, read as the reverse complement.
CTGCGTTATGCGATCAAGTGGCGCAAATGCAGGAAAATCTTATACTTGTCAAAGATGAAAGATTATTTTTGTTGAGAAAATTGTGTCAGCAGCAGGGCGAAGTTGACGCGAATTCGGTTTTATCGAAACAAAGTAATTTCAATTCATCGGCTGTGAATAATGACGGTGTAACTCCAAAGAAGAGTTCTAAAAAAAGAAATTCAACTGATATCTCAGGTAAAATTTACGAAATTAAATTATTAAAAATTAAATTCGTGAATAAAAATCAGTTTTTTTCAGAATCGAAACCAAAACCGAAACGCACTAGTAAAGCAACAAGAAAGGTCGTTCAAATAATTCCATTGGACGTTCATGGACGACCTATATTTCCAATAAGTTTGGGAGATCTCACCGTTTACTCATTAGGCGAAGTTGTTTCCGATCGAATAACTTATCATTCGGAAGATCTTATTTATCCAGTTGGTTATTGCAGTACTCGAGCTTATGCCAGTTTAAGAGACGCAAGAATCAAGAGTTTATATACTTGTAAAATTTTAGACGGTGGTCCAAAACCAAGGTAAAGTTTTTATCTAGTTACAAAAAAGGAAGTTTGTATTTTTAATTTTTATTGAGAACAATTCACTGCTTTTTGTTTAGATTTGAAATAGTTGCTGACAATGATCTCGATCAACCGTTAGTTGGCTCGAGTCCAGACGAATGTCATTCTTTACTATTATCATCGATTTCTTCCGCATTGTGCGCAATTCCACCGAAGGGCGCCGATTTCTTTGGAATCTCACATCCGACAATTCAAAATCTCATTCAAAGTTCGCCGGGAACGCGAAAACTCGCCATGTACAAATCGCAACGTTTCGAGGTAGAAAAAGGAAACATTATTTTCCCTTTTAATCATTTTTTAAATTATTTTTAGATTTATATTTATAAAATTCACCGATTTTTATAAATAATAATAATGGAAAACATTTTTATGTTATTTAATGGAAATTTTCTAATACGAAGAGGGGTTTAAAATGTACATAAAATAACAATTTTTCTCCAACCAATTTTCAGGTGAGTAAAAATCAAACGAGTGAAATGGGTTCGAATTCATTGATTGAAGAGGAAACAGATCCGAGTCTTGGATTTGCCGCTTTACATCGGCATTTTGCTCTCACTAGTGGCTATAGAATCAAGGAAGAGCCAAACGAACAAGATTTATTGTCATTACAAAAACTTATCGCGTGATCTAGTCACTATTTTGTATGTTAAATCGTAAATAAATTTTTATCATCCTTTTTTTCTATGGTATTTAACAAGAAAATTGAAGAAATTTTTTTCTATTCATTCATTCAGTAGTGAAATAAAGTATTACGTTTTAATCGAGGTATTTATTTTCAAAATAAATTAACTTGTAATTATTTATTAATTTTTAATTTAAGGTATTATGTAAAAATTTTATTTAAAAATGTAAATAATTTAACTGAATTACAAAATGGGAAATTTAATTTATTTTCAACGGAAATTTCTTTTATTAATGAAATTTTAAGTATTTAAATAGAAAAATTCAATTAATAAGAAATCTAATTAAATTGCAATTGATAAATTTAAAGAAAAATGATAAACTTTATCAAATAGTTTGATTTTTTTAAAACTAAAGATAATACAGTGTATAAAACATTTATTCCGTATATTATATGTACAATCTGCTATAAATTATTTTTTTCCCTCGCAAAACGATATAAAATTCTAAATGATATTTTTTAAGTGCTGTACAATTAACTGGTATAATTTTCACACGTGAGAGTGCATAAAACTTATGTATATATATAAACATATATATATATATATATATATATATATATTTTTTTTTGTATACACTCGAGGTGGATAATATTGTAGAAATATATTTATGTTGTCTATTAATTGAAAGCAAGTGTCAAATTTAATAAAGCAGTCTCGTTCTTAAAAATATTTATGAACTATGCGTGAAATAGTGTTTTTTTTCTTTTGTTCTTTTAAACAAACACTAGTTTTTTAATGTATAATATTTCTTCCATTTTTGCGAATATTCACTCAAAAGTTTTTTAAAAAACGCTGTTTATTTGTTTCTGTTCTTTTTCTTTCGTAAAAATGCATCTCTTGCGTGAAATTCGAAAATTAGGCTAAAAAAGTACAATCTCGATTCTTCACATTTCAATTTTTTTTAAATATTGAAAAAAATTTGTCACTTTTATAAATTTTAGAATTTTTAAAAGAATAAACCTCGTAATTTATAAATTTAAGAATTTACAAAAAAATAAATTTTCTAATTTATAAATTTCAGAGAATTTGAAGAAGAAATTTTAGAATTTATAAAAGAGACGTCACTTAATTGTTATAAACTTATCACAGTCTATCTGCAAATTTCTTCGTATTCAGTAAATGCTTTATGCAATTTACATTTCAACATATTAGTGATTATAAAAAAATTTGTTTTTCCTTCGGTATATTCATAAAAATAAATGACTTTTTATTATTATTACTATTATTTCAATTCTAACAAAATAAAAATTGCTCTCTTTTTAAAATAAACATTTTTCATAAAATAAAAAAACAAATGGTCTTCCTGCAATTGAAGATATCTTAAAAATGTAAATTAATTTTTATAAAAATAAAATTAATTCGAATGTGTCTTAAAATAAATATACATAAACAATTCATTCTATGTATAAATTTACAAATAAAAATAAAATTTCTTTTTTTACTACAAAAATTCCTTTTTGCAGAATATTATTTTTTGAAATCACCACAAAGTCAAAAGGGAAAATACGAAAAAACTATATTTAATTTATCTGAATGATTGTGCACCATGAAACAAAGTCTTTTTTTTGTATATTGAATATAAATTAACTAGCTAATTAACTGTTTTTTCACTTTTTTTAAAATATCTATATAATTTTCTGTATTAAATTCCGATTTCTAGATTATTCCACTTTCGATTAATTTTCTTTTGCAAATATTTATTAAAAATTTGCTAATTCAATTTTCTTTTAATAAAAATCCCTTAGCGACTGTATTATTTTCAAAAATATTAAAAATTCTAAATATAAATAAATAATTATGCTAAACAGTTGTTAAAAGTCAAAATATATCTTCAACTATTTCAATCACTAATTTCAGCGATTGAAGAAAAAGTTTTTCTTGTTGCAATTTTTAAATATCGAAAATTGACTTTAAAGAACTATGCAAAAGAAAAACCTGGCATAATTATTATATTTTCTATGTAAGCGCCATTGTCAACTTGAAATTCTTACTTCTAAGACTTAATTTATATCCCCCAAAAATTATTTTGTTCCTAAAAAAATGTTTTCCAATTTAAAAAAATCTTCTTGGAGTTTCTACAAAAAAATCTAAGATTGTTTCATTTTGTAACAAAAATGACGAAACATATGAAGAAACTTCTAGAAGCTGTTTTTAAAATTCAATTCGCCTTGTTTAAGGAATTGAGATAAATTTTGTGATTTAAAAAAATTATTTACACGTCAAATACCTTTTAAAAAATTGGCAAAAATTCGGATTGCGTAAAATTTAAAAATCATTTGAACTAGTATTGAGAATGTTTGTGAGCTTCAATTGTCACCGTCTTTTAGCTGGACCCATTGTTTTTGTAAAAAGTGTATTAGCGACTGCGATCACAGGCGAAAAAAGTTTTAACGGATATTCACTGAAACGAATATAAATCCATTAATATTTAATAAATCGGTTTATTTTAGTATTTTACTCCTTTATTATTTAATAGAGTTTAATGAATTAAAATAAATTAATTAATTAGTATTCAAGAAATAAAATAAATTAATATTTAAATTAAATTAACAACTCACCAAACTCCAGTCACGGGCTCCGCCTCATTCCCACTAATGATAAAGAGTGGAAATAAAATGGAAAATACACAACCACTGGAAATAAAATATTTTTTTTTAATATTTCAATTCGAAATTATTTTCGAAAAAAAATTAAGAAAGTTTTTTAAAAAAATAAAGTGATATTCACCTCATCATGAGAGAGTCAAAGTACTTTGTGAGTAATGCTAGTGGCAAGCCGAAGCCAATAAAATATGGCCAATTGCCTTCGATGAATGTGAGTCGTCGATGCAATTCCCAGCCCATATTGAACCATTTATATTCGAATGAATAAAGTGAATACAAAAGGCACATGTGTACAAGAGCAAGTAATTCGCCCACCATTGGCAATGGAATATTATAAACGAGCATTCCTTGCGCCAGAAACAATACCTGCACCAGAACACTGACCAGCATATCAGCTACGAAAATACTTACACTCGGCAAATGATGTGGTCGACCTTGTCTAAATCTGTACGCACTGTCCGCTATATCCTAAAAGAAAAAAATTTTAATTCACATGAATTCTTTGTTATTTATTTTATTATTATTTTATTAAAATAATTCAGTGTTAAAAGTAAATTTTCACCTGAAACCAAAAACTGTTGATTACCCTACTGAGAACAAAGAGAGGCAATATCCAAAATGTACCGAAAGTTAGCGCCAAAAAGGGGTTTATCCACGACCAAAGTGTCGTTACCATACCAGGCGAATGACCAAATATAACAGTCAATAAGTATTTCAATAAGGGGAATAACAAATATTCTAATATTAAAATACTGCCCAGGAAAAATCCTCCATTAAGACCGCAACATTGCATTGTTCTTGTGAGAATTGTCGACTCCCTGAAAAATAAAAATAATTTACAATTTAGAATTCATCGTTAAAAAAATAATATTATTTCCTAATTATTATTAATTTAGTGTATTAATAATTTAACACTAATAAATAAAAACTAAAACAATCAATGAAAAAATATTCAATTATTTACATTGGTAAAATTTTTCTAAATTGAATCATTACCGAGGTTCTTTTTGTTTCAATCCTGGACTCTGATTATTTGGCGTTACGCTTCTTCTCGCATTTTGCTTGGAAGCAGTTTTTTTAAATTTTTCATTAATTTGATTATCTAAATAATAGAGAATTACAGCACCTTTTAAACTGTCGCCCAAGCCACGACACATGGCTTTCACAACTCCCTGAAATTAATTATTAGAAAAATTATTAATAATTTAATTCGATTAATTTTTAATTATTAATTTCCGCCCCTTAGTTAAGGCAACATTTTTTTTCAATAACGCAAACGGTGTATTCTTAATAAATAAGATAGAAAAAACAATTATTTATATGAAGCTTAGGGAAATATAAAATTTACATTTTAATATTCAATACTTCATCGTCAGACTAATGTTTAATTTATAAGAATGTAAATAGCTAACATTTCTGGATTATACAGTGTTAAAATTGTCGATTACTACGCAGTATCAAATGCGAAATTATAATGCCAAAGTACAAGAAATTATCAGCCGTCTGTCTCTAAAAAGACAATATAACACAAAAACAAATAAAACATGAACTTCAAATTAACCCCGAATTAAAAATATACACTTGAAAATATTTAATTAAAATTAAATTAAAAATTCCCAAGAAAGAAAATAATGAAAATAAGGATTATTTTTCTCTATTTTCATTTATTTTCAAATTTTCTTTATGCGAAATTTATCTCTCTTTTGTAACAAATAATATATGCCTCATCTTTAAATTGGCAACAATCCAACATAAGTTGTATTATCAAGGAAAATTTACTTGTTATTCAAAACGATGTATTATTGAGTATTGTGGAATTTTCTTGATAAAAATCAAAAGACAGGTACTTACCGTTATGTTATCCATAGTTTTAATAATTCCAAGTTTTTGGAGTAGGTAAGGTATGTATTTTTTTTGTTTTTTTCATGAATGTTCATCGATTCATGTAAATAAATATTATTAAAATAAAAATGAAAAGAATGTAATTTGTAAATAATGGTATATAACGTATTTTTATTTTTCAAGTACTAGTGATAAAAATTCTTTTCATTACGCGTGTTATTTTTCAGGTAAAAAATATGATCTTTACAATAACATGATCAACATGGTCAGCCATGACAGGCAGCAACTTAAACACTTGAAAAGAAATTAACAAGTGGCGCACTCTTTGAACGGTAATCAGCCCCGTCGGTAATAATTTCTACTGCTACTATTGAGTTGACAGATGTGTGTTATAAAAATTTGTTTATATTCTTTAAAACGTTTAAAACAATAGAAATTAACGTTTGGAACAGTAAAATTGAATAATCAATTTCCATTCGTCTATGTAATAATTTGTGCGATTTTAACTAATGTTTATTAACTGGTAAGTTTAATTCTTTTATACTTGTAAAAAAAGTGCGTGTAAAATAAGAAAAATAATTTTTAAAGCAAACGACTTTTGTTTCTAACAATAGTCAAATTAACAAACAAAATTTAGTATTCCTGAATTTAAAAGACGCTCAGTTCAGTAATTCAATTACGAGAAATAAATTTACACTTTATGTTTATATGCGAAAATAAAAAATTTTCAATTTCTTGGTTATGTAAACAATGTTTTAAGTTCAAATTATTAATTATTATTACTGTTTAAAAGTTATTCAAATCAATCAATTAAAAGTATTTTTAGTCAAACTATTTAACAATCTTTGTTTTTAATTTGAATTTTATTATTATTGTTGTCGTTGTTATTATTATTTTATTATTATTATTATTAATGTTGTTAATTATTCTAGAATTTCAACATGTCTCGGCGAAAAAATCAGAGACGCCGTAATATCGGCGAAGACACAAGAATAGCCGTGAATTTGACAATCAAGAAACTTTTAAATAATTCAGATCAAAAAGAATTGGAATTTCCCTCTTCATATACAGCCGAGGAGAGAGCATATATTCATGAACTTGCCAAAGATCTTGGATTAAAATCCAAAAGCCGCGGGTAAGTTGAAAAAAAACATTTTAACTTGCTAGTGACAATAATTAAAATAATAATTCACGTATAATTATTAATGAAATAATGAATTATTTTTAGAAAAGGAGCCAATCGATTCTTGACAGTTTATAAACGAGAAGGTTCATCGATTGTGCAAGCTGATGCTGTAATAAAATTACAGAAAGCTTCGAAACAAGGAATTTACAGTTTAATTGATAAATTTCCTTTAGATAACAAAGAACGTCGAGATTTACTGCCGCCAACCGAAAGAGAGCGAACCGTAGACTCAGAGAGTAAGTTTACAAAAAATAAACAAAAAATGCTTTAATTAACTACTTGTCAAAAATTCTAAAACTATTAATATTTCATAATAATGAAAAATATCATTAAAGATATAAAAAAATGTGGAAACAAATTTTTTCAGCGTATTTTAGAAATTTTTTTTTCTTTCAGGTAAAGATATAACAACGAAAATGTTGGGCCGACTTAATAATAGTATTCCTCAAGTTCCACATTTACGTACAAACATGGAGGTTGTGAATTTTCGCAATTCATTAACGGTGCACACGAAAAAGAATGAAATTCTCCGCGCAATTAGTACAAATCAAGTGGTGATAATATCAGGCGAGACTGGCTGCGGTAAAACAACGCAAATACCGCAATACATTTTAGAGAATTGCCAACAGAGAAATCAAAGTTGTCGCATAATTTGCACCCAACCAAGAAGATTATCGGCCGTCTCAGTTGCTGAACGTGTCGCATTCGAGAGGGACGAGAAAGTTGGCCAAACATTTGGCTATCAAATCCGTTTGGAGAGTCGCGTAGCACCAAAAACATTGCTCACTTATTGCACAAACGGAGTTCTCCTGCGAACATTAATGGGCGGTGATTCGGCACTGACCGTAATTACCCACATAATTGTCGATGAAATTCACGAGAGGGATAGATTTTGTGATTTTCTCCTCATTACACTAAAGGATGCATTGGCTAAGTATCGATCATTAAAATTAATCCTAATGAGTGCTTCAATCGATACGAATATTTTTACAAAGTATTTCAATAATTGTTCTGTGATTAACGTTCCTGGGAGAATGTTCGAGGTGGAGACGTACTTTCTCGAGGATATTCTGAAGAAGACGGGCTATATGTCAAACGAGATGCTAATAAAAAAAAAGGAACTCATGACAAAAAAGGATCAGCAAAAAGTCTTGGATTTATGGACACAGAAGTTGTCGCCTTCACAGAATGCAGAGGCGGGTGCCTCGAATGCGAGAGCAGTCCTACCGTTGCCTATTTCCAGACAAGGTGAACCAATTCCGGAGAAAATCGAACTGGAACTATGGTTGAAGGAGGAGATGGACAAGGCAATCTCGGATGCGTGGTTACTAGGTGGGGATGATCAATTCACGCAACTTTTGCATCTCATCCTCTCTGAGAATGTGTCCGTTGATTATCAGCACACAATGACGTCTGTTACATCCCTGATGGTGGCGGCCGGTCGCGGTTGCTTGAATACCACCGAGCAACTTTTGAACCTTGGCGCAAATTTGAAAATCCGGGCCAGCAACGAATGGACAGCGCTCGATTGGGCAAAAATGATGAAACAGACCGAATGCGCCGAATTAATCGAAGCCTACATGAGGACTTATGACTGTTTTCAACACGAGAGTGAAACGCTACAAAAGGACTCACTCTCACTCTCAATCGAGGATAAAATGCTTCTAGACATCTATCATCATTCCTTCAATGATGAAAATGTCGATTACAATCTAATTCTTGCTCTCGTTTCCCACATTCACTTGAAAATGCCCCCGGGTTCGATTCTCATTTTCCTGCCGGGCTATGACGACATTGTGACAATGAGAGACAAGATCAATAGCGAGGCCAAGTTGAATCAAGGTCTTCGGGTGAATTTATTCATTCTTCACTCGAACATGCAGACAAACGATCAGAAGAAGGTATTCAAACCCGCGGCGCAAGGCTGTAGGAAAGTTATTCTCTCGACGAATATTGCGGAAACAAGTATAACAATCGATGACATTGTGTTTGTGATCGATTCCGGGAAGGTTAAGGAGAAATCGTTTGATGCAATATCCGGTGTTTGTATGCTGAGGTCTAATTGGATATCCCAGGCTTGTGCGAAGCAACGCAAGGGAAGGGCTGGACGATGCCAGAAAGGGATTTGCTATCGATTGTTCTCGTCGATTCGATACAATAACATGCTACCGCATCAGACGCCAGAGATTTTAAGACTGCCACTGCAGGAATTGTGTTTGTTTACGAAGCATCTTGCGCCACCGAATACTCCAATTGCGGAATTTCTAGAGAGAGCATTGGAACCACCATCGAATGTGGTGACAAGAAACGCTGTACAATTATTAAAGACGATTGACGCATTGGATCCATGGGAGGATTTGACAGAACTTGGAAATCATTTACTCGACCTTCCAGTTGAGCCTAGACTCGGAAAAATGCTACTTTATGCCGTTGTCCTCAAGTGTCTCGATCCGATTCTCACCATTGTTTGCAGTTTAGCGTATAAGTATGTAAATTTTCTATATTCTTTAATTTAAGAGTGATCAATGGTCTTTGAACCAAAGTCTCTTTGTGTGCCTGTGTTATTTTATTTTTTGAAAATTTGTTGATTATCTCTTGTTTGTAGGGATCCGTTCATTCTTCCTAATCAACCGTCCCAAAGGCGGGCGGCTTTATTGGCGAAGAAGAAATTCGCAGCCGGTACTTATTCAGATCATATGGCGGTATTGAGAGCGTTTCAAAATTGGCAGAACGCTAGAGCGAACGGATGGGAGCGGATATTTTGCGAGAAGCATTTTATATCATCTGCCGTGATGGAAATGGTCGTTGGTATGCGAACGCAACTTCTTGGTCAACTCAGGGCATCGGGATTTGTAAGGGCCAGAGGCCCTGGTGATATTCGCGATCTGAACACAAATTCGGAGAATTGGGCCGTCATCAAGGCGGCACTAACAGCTGGTCTCTATCCGAACGTCATTCGAGTTGATCGGGAACATTTTCAATTGCGAACACAGTAAGTTTTGGAAATTATAATCCTTCCATTGAGAATAATAATTATCAATAACAATTTCAATTGAAACGTTTTTTGTCTTCAATTTCAGAAAAGAAGTGAAAGTCTATTTGCATCCTTCTTCAACTGTTGGGGATTTTCCCCGTTCGCCGAGAACAACTTCAGCACAAGCGCGTTCCGCCGTTGTCGAATCACTACCTTGTGATTGGATGATTTATGAGGAGATGAGTCGCTCCGGTCGTTTTTGTCACGTTCGAACCGTTACTTTGGTGAATCCAATAAGTGTCGTTTTATTCAGCGGTCCTGCAAGATTGCCAATGGATGTAATTAACGAGGCTGAAAGTAAGACACATAAAAAATCATTTGGAAGGGAGTCAATTTTAATTTAAATGAATGAATGAATGAAAAATGAATCTTTTCTAGCCTTACCGGAAAGTGAATCAGATTCAGAAGTGGAGGAGGGCCAGGAGGGGACGACAATTCTGAAATTAGATGACTGGGTCGTTTTCAAATTGGACCTCGAGTCCGCGCAGTTGATTTTGCATTTAAGGCAAAAGTGGAATGCGCTTTTCCTGCGAAGAATGAAATTTCCGAATAAAACACTTTCACAGCAGGATGAACAGGTTATTAAAACCATTGTTTCCGTTTTAACGAATCAAGAACAAGCTCATGGTCTTCAACAACCTTCGGGCATTGGACAAAGACCACGGCCACTTATCGTTGATTATTATCCGGTCAATGCGAGAAGATTCGACGACTATGAAGACGTGAGTACAGTCTAAATTTTCTATTAATTAAAAAAAAAAATGATAACTTAAATAATTAATGATTGATTTTTTTTCAGCGCAATTTTTAAATCACTTTATTCAACAATCAACCGAATTGTAAGAAATTTTTTACATGTAAAAAATTAATTATTAAGAATACTCGCGAGAAAAAATACCGATTATTGATGTTTCACGTTATGCGATTCTAATTTTTTGAAAGAATGTTTAATTGCGTGAATTAATTACCATTAAAAACTGCACAACTTTAGAGCTGATGTTAGGGTATTCTTTGTTTATATTTCGTACTTAGATTGTCACTAAATAGTGTGAGAAAAATCAAAGTTAAAAATTTTTCTATTTCTTTATTGTTCTAAATGTGATATTTGCTTTAATATGGTTGAATTTTGCAATTACGTATTTATTTATTCGAATTATTCAATTTGCATGAGTGAGTGAATGGAAGTTTTGAATAATTAAATAGTTTTACTTATATGTTAAAATTAGGATGTTATTTATTTCAAAATGAGTAAAGAATAAATTATAAAAATACGTTTTGTGAAAATTGTTTTCTTTATTACGGTTTTCTTTTTTTTTCTACAGGAAATTTTTTTTACAGTGTACACTGGCTTTGCTTATAGTAGCAGACGACAAAATCAGTTGTCAATTATGATCACACTTATGATGTAACTTTACTATGAAATGGCTCAATTTCTCACGAATTACGGGATACAAAGTCCAAATTTCCATTACTCTATTAAAAACTATTTTAACACAAGTAAAAAACAGTTAAAAATTATTTCGAGATTGAAATTTATTTTTTAAATTGAAGAAATCCTTTTTTTAAATATAGTTATAAATGTCATTCACCCAATTACTTTTTTTTAGAAATAAACACGTGCGTTAGTTTTGTTGTGAAAATATAAAAAATTGTGCAATTATGTATTTATTTTTACCTTAAAAAAAATTACAATGTTGTTATTTGCTTCCTCTGTTTTACGAAAATCAACAATTGTTAGTTGTTACAAAACAAAACAATCTGGACTGAAACCTAACCTTATTTGTTTGCTCCGTTTTATGTCAACAGGTACAATAATAATAATAATTACAAACATGTTTGTTTTTATTTTTCAAATCATTCTTTTTCTAATAATTATAAGAGCTAATAGAAAATTTTAATTTCTTTAATGTATATTCAATATACGAACTTTTATAAGTTTATTAACTAAACTTTAATCATTTTTAATATAAAATCTCTGACAACATCTGGATATTCTGGATATCCTGATTATCCGGATACTGTAAAAGATTACAATTATTAATTACAGATCAAACATTAGTTACTGTAAAAGATGTTGCCAAGGTTGTAAAACCCGCAAAAAATCCAGAGTACGTGCCAAGAAGTTATTGTGAGTAAACAATATATGTAGAAAATGTAAACAAATTCATAAACAAAATATAATAGCAAAATGCCTGACATTAATGATAAAAAAAATTATTTTAAGTAAAGGAACCGAGCCAGGAAACTTTAAGGCATTTGAGATGGATGCTGCAGAAAGATATTTTAGGACAAGACATGTTTCTAATGGGAGCGCCAGGACAAAGGAGACGGAATCTCGCATTAGCTTATTTAGAATTAATAGAACGAGAAGTAGAATTTATTGCCTTATCGCGCGATACAACCGAAGCTGATCTTAAGCAGAGAAAAGAAATTGAAAATGGAACGGCAAACTATCATGATCAAAGTGCAGTAAGAGCTGCAGTGAATGGGAGGATTTTAATTCTAGAAGGTATTGAAAAAGCCGAAAGAAATGTTCTGCCTATTCTGAATAATCTTCTAGAAAATAGAGAAATGCATCTTGAAGATGGAAGATTTCTCATACCGGCATCTCGTTATGATAAATTATTAAAGGTTTGGATCGTAATTTAATTTTTCCACAGAATTCGTTATGATTTAAATGTATATTTAAATTTTGCTTTTTTTCTCTTGCAATAATAGGAGCATTCTCAGAAGGAATTGGATTTTTGGAGATTGGTTCGAGTTAGTGAAGATTTTCGAGTAATTGCTTTAGGACTTCCTGCGCCAAGATATTCTGGACATCCATTAGATCCACCGCTTAGATCAAGATTTCAAGCACGACACATTGCACCACCAAGTTTTGAGGTAATTTTCAGATAATTCTGTGAATTATTAAGAATTGGCAGTTCAATCTGCGTATATTAGATCGCATGGACTCACTTATATTTTGCAAATGATTTAATGATCCATAATTATTAAATCCACTAACTACAATCCTTATTACTATACAAATTTATAATCTTGTTTCTTACAAAAGTTTATCATTAACGTAATAAGTTAGATAAGATCATGCAGAAGATTTTATATTTTCCCTTCAAAAAAAAAAAAAAAAAAAAAAAACCCAATTACATTTTCTACATTAGGGAAATATCACAATGATCAAGATTAATTTTACATTAAAAGTTAAACTGGCACTGCATCATTCTGAATAAAGGAATGTTAGAATAAATTATATCCGTGACAGTTCGAAAATTCCAGGGGCAAAATTAGATTTTAGTCAGGTACTTTAGAATTAAACGGTTGGTGACATTCGTGCAAATAGTTAATAAAACTTTTCCATTATTAGCAAAAATTGTGAGGATATATTTAGGGTTCGGTGTTAAATTTTCAAGTCATAACGAATTTCACATCCCCTCTGAAATACGTATTCTATCGGTTTGCAAAGCAGATTTCGTAGCTGCGCGATGGTCACAGACATTCGTTTGGATCGCGTGCTTCAAATGGCAGTCACCATTCCCGTCTTCCTGGTCGCAGTCGATACGTTTCATTTTTCTCCTCCGTTATCACTTTAAATATCTGAGTTTTCAATTTGAATGTTAAAAAAAAATTACAGTCGTTTCATTTTACGGTTTTTCTTTCAATTTCACAATAATTTTATAGAACAAAAAGAAAATACAACTGGTTAATTGATTTAGGAAAAAGAAATTACAAACTACATAAATCACTAATTTATCTAATTAAAAAAATTGTATATCAAATAAGTATTTTCTTTTCTGAATGTCTGAAAAAATGGATTACTTCGTAATAGAAACAGTTGGAGGTATTGAAATATTAATTTTTCAAGCAACTATTTCAATATATAATTAAATTCAAAAAAAAGTGTGAAGAAAATGCCACCAATTTGGTCCTCATCAGAAAGACCAATCACTGTGAGAACAGTTTGGGTGGATGGAATTCGGCACGCTATTCTTTCTCACGATGATCCTTTCTTGAATATTAAATCACGTGGGCGGCCTCAAACTTCAGTCACGAAGGATAAAATTTATCCCGTTAAATACAATTCGAATTCGGAGCTTTTGGATAATTGCTATCTGAAGTTGAGAGTTGTTGTGGAAAAATCGGAAAAACTTCGTCAGGAGAATTTAATTCGTACCCAATCTGCACCATGTTTTAAAAAATCTTCAATTAGTAATAATTTCAATCTATCCAAAAATATCACTAATTTCTCCTACGAGGATATTTTTCAATCGGAAACAAATTTAACATTAAGAAAAACAATTGACAGTGTTTTTGACAAGGACTTGAACTCAAGTAGAACAAATCATTCGAAAATTGCTTTTAACGATCCCTCGAGAGCAGACGAAGCTGATCACAAATTTGTCAAAAATCATTTAAATCCATTATCGGAGAAAGTTCTCCAGTGGTTGAATTTCTCACGAACGATTCAAAATTCCCAAGAGGAGGAAAAAGACGAATCATCAAGTGAAGATAATTCCGAGGTGAATTTTAACCATCAGAAAAATAAAAATTCCCACAGACGGGAAAATTTTGTTTCAATTCCAATTCAGAGTTACAAATTGGAGGAGATAGAAAAGGAGGACGAAACATTAAAGAGAATAATGAAGAAGAGACTGTTTAGAATAAAAGACACGAGTCAGGATTCGATTATTTCGAAAGATGAGGATTTGGATGAACTTAAGGAAGTGAAACCTACAGAGGAACTAGAAAGAAATGAAACTGTAGAAAGGAAAATAATTTGGTGTCCTCCGGGAAAAGTGCAGTTACATATTTTCCTACCCTCTTTCAAAGTAGAAAGATATTCATCACAGGAATCTCTAATATGTGATTAAAATTCCCAAGGGAAACTTTTTATTCTTCTTTTGCTAAATGTAGAAATTTAAAAAAATTCCTATTTCATCATTAAAATATATTATTAATTCAGTGAAAGGGAAAATTATCACATACTTCAAATTGAAGTGAACTTTCGAAACTTATTTGGAATTTTCAAAAAGAAAAAAAAACTGATGACTTTTCGCAAGGTAATTTTCGTACGAGATTAATTATTAATCTAATTATTAATTAAAAATTTGTCCCTATTGTTGAATTAAATTTACATATTATTGATAATTTGTTTTGTTTTACAGTTTTTTTTTTTTAACAAATGAGTTTCTTTTCTCTTTGGTGCCAGTGAGGGATGTCGTGATATTTCACGCGTACGAATCATGCGATTAGAAAAGTTTTTTGTCATATAAAATTAGAACTCTAATTTTATTGTCACGTCTTGCTTTTTTGTTTTTCCTGTTTCCAAGTGTTTTTACGTTTATGTTACTTTAAAATAAGGTAACAAGAATCGTTTTTGTAAATCTGAAATTTTACGAGCACTTGGAGAAAAAATATTGTACATATTGTCTTTGAGTCAAATAAATATTTATGTCTAATAATTTTATTTGTTCATTAAGATTTTATGAATTGAAAATCTTATAGTTCATGAACTAAGTTTAAATGAACTGGCGAATGATTTAAGCGATATTTTATTTAAAATAAACATTTATTATGAAGCGTCTGAGAAACAAACCCAGAAAAAAAAATAATTAAAAATAATACGAAATAAAGTTTATACGAATGAGACATTTGTGTTCATTTTGAGTAAATAAGTCGTACTTAAGGTGTTTTTGGCATGTGCGGTAGACTCAGGAAATTACTTTCCACAAATCGCGTGTCAGCGCCAGCAGCTAATGAGTCGACATATATTTTTACTCTAAGATCATAAGGGAACTTTTTTTTTTAAATCTCTAAAAACTTTGTTACGTCTTTCAAGCCTATTGTTACCATTATGTCGTGCAAGAAATAAGTTAAAAATTTTAAGACTCATCGTTATTTTAATATTCCAGCAATTACAAAAAAATATTCATTTTTAATTTTCATAAAGAAAATATCTTTCTGAAGATCGGAAATTTTTGAAATTAATTGTTTTTTCGTTAATTCCTTCACTTTTCGGAATTAAATGAAGTGAGTAAATTAATTAAATAATTGATTATTTATTCAATTAAATTGATAATGAAAAATTTTTAATTATCGACAATTTTCAAACTATCTTTAGAAATGAAATGAACTAATTTCGGAAAAGGGAGAAATAATTTTCTTTCTTTTTTCAAGGATAGAGAAATTACAAAATTGCTCTTTGAAATTTAAAGTTTCTATAGGAATTCAAGTGGTTTAAATAATGATCACCAATTTGAGATAAGGGCAATTCAAAGCTGAAAACTTTTGATGGAAATGTAGCAATTTTAAGAGGTTCGTGTCGAGAGGTAGTAATTCATTGCGGCTCGCTGGTGTGAAGAATGGCTCTTGCTGTTAATTACATTGGGAAACTATTTGGCACAAATTGGAGAGCCATCAACCTACACAGCTGATTAAAATCACTATCGAAACTTTTGTATTTTTAATTTTTAATTTTTAATTTAGAACTCAAGACTTTATAATTCAATATCTTCAAATTTCACAATTAGCTGATTGTTTTTTTCTTTTTAGGAACAACTACAAGAAGTGAAAAAATTAGCTCCGAATGTTGATTTTGGCAAATTGTCTCAATTTCTCTCCTGTTGTCATGCTCTTGCCACGGAAGAAGCTCTAAATTTGGGACTTCCAGATTTTCCCCTGGACAACGTGACTTCCGCTGCATTCATTTTGGTAAACAATTCTAAATCCCAGTTTTTTTAAATCTGTCAAATTTATTTTTTTTACACTTCTAACTATTATTTTAGGAGAATTTTCCAAACACAAGCGTTTTTAGCCTATTTTATAGATATTATCCCTATAAATTATTTTTGACTAAAGAGGGAAAAACTGCAGTTGAAGATATTCTAGAGACATTTGGCGTGTTAGATAAATCATTAAAGAAGGAAGAAGATAGTAAAGTAAAAGATATAAAATTGTTAGATAATAAAGCAGAAGTTTTAATTAATTCAAATGGAGATGAAAATGTTTTTAATGTAAGTAAACCAAAATTTTACATATATCTTCTTTTATATATTTTCTTAATGTATAGTATATTTGAATTTGAATAATTTTGTTCTTCTTTTTTTGGAAATATTAGGTTCCAGCAGGTTCTGGAAAATATAAAAACCCATTGGAGTGGTTTGTAGATACACATTATCAAAATTCATTGATAGCCAATATGATGAAGACCCATTTGGCATTAGATTGGTGTCTTGTTGGTCCAAAAGGTTGTGGAAAATCCGCGACAGTTGCTAAATTAGCAAATTTGCTAGGTTATCAAATTGAGCCAATTGTTCTTTATCAGGTAAGATGTAATTTTTTTGTATTTGATATTAGAAGTCTTTCAGTCACTATAGTAACTACGGAAAGTAAAAAATGTCAGCTAATTTTTTTTCTAAAATCAGAAAATTGTTTTCAGGATATGACCTCTAGAGATCTTGTTCAGCAAAGAACGACTCTACTTAGCGGTGATACGGTTTGGAAGAATTCAGCTTTAGTTACAGCCGCACTGGAAGGGAAATTAGCAGTATTAGATGGTATTCACAGAGTTCATCCTAGTACTCTAGCTGTTATTTACAGGTAAGAGTTAAATTTTCAATAAAAAGGGAAAACAATTGCGGGAGATGCGTTAATATCTAATTGAGATAAATTCAATAAACAGATTAGTGCAAAATCGAGAACTACAAATGCATGATGGAAAACGTTTAATGTCAGCTGAGCATTATGATACAATTAAGGAAAAGTTTCAAAAAACCGACGACGAAATGAAAAATTCCGGAATTTTGAAAATCCATCCAGCATTTAGAATTATCAGTCTGGCTGAACCGCCAATGTTGAATAGTTCTGCTGGACAATGGTTGAATTCAGAATTACTCAGTCTTTTTCTATTTCATGAAATGAGACCTTTAGACAGAACTGAAGAAATCCACGTTATTCGTTCTAAGGTATTTTTTAGAGTAATTTTTTAAGTAATTAATTTTGCAGACTATAATTTAAATTTATTTTACCGTAACGTGACAATGATTGCAGTATGGGGAGCCAAACAAGGATCTTTTAAAAATTATAGAATTAGCTCACGTCTTACGTTCCTCAAATGATCCAACACTACAATCTTTATCAAGTTCCTTAAGCACTAGACAACTTTTTAGAACAGCTGCAAAAATGCACAAATATCCAAAAAGCGATGCTTATGATATAGTGCAACGGGCCTGTTTAGCTCGATTTCTACCAATTTTAACGAAACAAGCTTTGGAGGATTGTTTAAAAAAATTAGAAATTCTTCCCAAAGGGAACGATTTCGATGCGGAAATATTGTGCAAAGTTGACGAAGAAAATGTGACAATTGGAGGAACAACAATGAAGCGATATAAGACAGATGCACTTACTAAAATTCCAGATATTCTCTTTTACAACGTTCCACAGCATTTATCTCTCCTTGAGAATTTACTGCAAGACTTTAGTCTTGGACAAAATTTATTATTAGTTGGTAATCAGGGAGTTGGCAAGAATAAAATTGCCGACCGTTTACTTCAATTAATGAACAGACCCAGGGAATATATTCAATTACACAGAGATACTACTGTACAAACACTGACCATTCAACCAATGGTTAAAGATGGTGTCGTTGTTTATGAAGATTCACCCCTCGTTCAGGCCGTTAAATTTGGACACGTTTTGGTCATTGATGAGGCTGATAAGGCACCAACACACGTCACTTGCATCTTGAAGGTTAAAATTTTTTTTAATTTCTTTTTTTACCATAATAATTTTGAAAATTGGTTGATTTTGACGAATTCTTTTTTCAGACTCTGGTCGAATCTGGGGAAATGATTTTGTCAGATGGAAGAAGAATAGTTCCTTCTGATCAATTTAGAAAAAATGCTCCAGACTTGATAGCAATGCATCCGGACTTTAGAATGATTGTCCTAGCAAATAGGCCTGGTTTTCCATTTTTAGGAAACGATTTCTTTGGTGCTTTGGGCGATTTATTCAGTACTCATTCAGTTGACAATCCAACAGTTGAAAACGAAATACAACTGTTGAGACAATATGGTCCTGATGTTGATGATAAAGTAATTCACAAACTCGTGAAAGCTTTTGGCGAATTAAGAAGCATGGCTGATCAAGGACTCGTTTCGTATCCGTATTCTACCAGAGAGGTCGTTAACATTGTCAAGCATTTACAGGTCGGTGGTTAATAATTCCTTTTTATTTGTTTCGTACAAAGTACTTCTTGATAATTGATACCTATATTTTTTTTTTAGAAATTCCCTAAAGAATCGTTGAACAATGTCGTGCAGAATGTATTCGATTTTGATCGATATTCACCAGAAGTGTTCGATACGCTAATTTCTGTTCTTCACAAACATGGAATTCCAATTGGAACAAGTTCAAAAAATGTGAACTTAGCTAAAGAGTAAGCATTCGTTTATACAGAAGCAATAATTGAATTTGTTTTTTACTTTTTGTATCCTAATCTGTAGTTTGTTTAATAAACGAAATTAAAAACATTGATGCATTTTGTCATATATTTTTTCAGAATTCCTTTGCCAAAAATGAAATTCCACGGCACTTGGAATATCACAAATAGAGAGAGAATAATAACAGTGCATGAGAGATTTATCAAAATGAAACCAATTGCTAGGAAGAAGGAACGTTTGCATCTTTTAGATAAAGTAGAAGCCAGGTCGGCGTGGTTTACCGAAATGTTGAGTTATTGGACAATTCCGATTAATAATACCGGTGTTGTTTCTGCATTGGCAGTCACGAAAGGATCGAGTGGAAATGGAATCGATGATAAATTTCATGTGCTAACTACAAATCCACTGTCGATCTTCACAATGACTAGAGAATCGGAGCATATTCAGGAAATACCTCTTCTGGGTTTGATAACTCCCGCCAGGGGAAGTAAACCCCTTTACACAATTGCACCAGATAGGAATGGAAATCTAATTGTTCACGAAGCAACGGTAAATTTTAAAGAGTATATAATATTTATTTCTTTTCTTATTATTGACAATTGACAATTTTTCACAGTTGAATACAATTCTATCAGTGAATTTGGAACAAGGAACCGTGAATAATTTACAATTATCTTCATTCATGGAATTGGCGAGTGATAAATTTTCCCAGACTTTTAGAAACAAGGACGTGATTTGGCAGTTGAAATCTGATTTTCTTCTTTCTAGTGATCTATTGATTCTGTTTACACCTCATGATGATAAGATAGAAATTATCAATTTGAGTACAATGTCTGTTTATTCAATGAATCTTCCATTTCCGATAGAATCAATTTTACCCGCTTCGGAAAATAAATGGCTAATTCAGAGTAATTCTAACAAAATGTTTGCACTTGTTAAATCATCATCTACTAATTCATGTCCTAATGTTCTGAAAGATATCGAAGAAGAAGTTGTAAATAATGGTGGAAAAATAGGAGACTTCTTATCTTGTGGCAAAGAGAGTCTATCGGAAAACATTTTAAGCAATGCTTTAAAAAAGAATATTGATTCACCAAATAGAATTTTAGCTTCCGACAACACTTATGCAACAATTATAGTCGGATTTCCGGACTTAGACAGTGCGAATGATGTATTTCTTTGGCCTCGAGAGGAGAAGGGGAAAATTTCCAGTCAAGCGATTACCACCGATCATGGACAAATTGTTAGGACAATTTCCCCGAATCTTGTACCGAAGGAAATTTTCCCCGATGGAAAAAAGCCATTGGAAGTATCTGCTTACTTTGAAGTTGTCGATACTTCTAATCATAAAGTCAGATATCTTCCCATTCCTCAGTGAGTTCAATTAATTTGAAATGTTATCAACTTCTTTTTGCAAAGATTTTTTCAATTGTGTTTGCTTCATAGACCAGTGAATGTATCTCCAGTGACGCATTGGTTCTACACACAAGAACTTCCACTTTACTCGGCGCTGACATCTAATGATGGTCTTGTGACAGTCGATGCCGGTGGATGTGTCCGTTTATGGGAAACATCGTTAATTAATATCGAAAAATCTTTAGGAGAGTGGCGAAAAATGGTAGGAGCTGATGGAGAACGTTTGCAATTGACTAAGGAAAGATATTCCGGTAAGGATGTAAGTGGTCCAAAGCATGGAAAAATTGATCACAGTAATGATCCTCATGTTGGAGGGAATACTTGGGCTGGTGGTACTGGAGGTAATAACAACAGAATTTTTCAATATGAATTGAAATCTTCATTTCTGAATTCATTCTTTTGAATTTTTCATCATCAGGGAGAGACACAGCTGGTCTAGGAGGGAAGGGAGGACCGTATCGTTTAGATGCTGGTCACACGGTTCACCAATTGAGTGATGAAGAGAAAAACGCCGTTCCAGAACATATTAAGAAAGCAGCTCGTGAAATGGGATTGAAAGCTTTTAAGCAACGTTTGAAGGACATTCGAATGAGTGAATATGATCATGAACTTTACAGTCAATATAGTGACGCAGTGCGGAAAGAAGTTCAAGCTCTAAGAGTTATTTTAGGTAAGTATTGAAGAAGTAACAAGAAATTAACCTAGATATTAATTATTTATTTGTTTCTAAACAGGAAGTCTTCAAGCAAAAAGTAATGAGCGTCAATGGTGGAGGCATCAGACATCAGGAGAGCTGGATGATACCAAATTAATTGAGGGCTTAACTGGAGAGAAGAATATCTATCGAAGAAGAGCTGAGAAGGAGCCAGAGATCGGAGCTCCTCAATTAAAACCAAAACGATTAAAACTTGTTGTCGATGTTTCTGGTAGTATGTACAGATTTAATGGATATGATGGCAGACTGGACCGAGAAATGGAAGCTTGTGTCATGGTTATGGAAGCTTTTAACGGATTTGAGGAAAAATTAAAATACGACATTGTTGGTCATTCTGGAGAAGATTATCACATTGCTTTCGTAGATCATTCACAACCTCCTGTAGATAATAAACGACGATTAGAAGTAATTAAGGTACGTAATTGTAGTTACTTTAAAAGAATATTCAATTTGCAAAATTAATACCTTGTTCCTGAGTCTGACTCATTGGGAAAATAATATTTCAAGCAATGTTAATAGTCAGTCTACATGAAATATGTAAATTACTTTTAATTAACAGCTAACTTTTGTTTAGACAATGCATGCTCACTCGCAGTTTTGTATGTCTGGAGACAATACTCTTGAGGCGACGCAGCACGCGATTGCCAGTTTGTCGAAGGAAGATTCAGATGAATCAATAGTTGTTGTGCTTTCGGATGCAAATCTAGAACGTTATGGAATTCCTCCTGAACGATTTGCTAAAGTTCTCACTTTAAATTCAAATGTCAGTGCCTATGCAATTTTTATAGGTTCACTGGGAAATCAGGCGGAAAGGTATGGTCATCATTTTCTCAACCAGATATATTCAAGAATATTAATATTTACTTTAATTTACAGATTGACGAAAAAACTGCCCTCGGGTAAGGCATTTGTATGCATGGACTTGAAGAATATTCCCAGAATTTTACAGCAAATATTCACAGCTTCCGTCTTGAGCACATCTAAATCTAATTAACTTGTAAATATAATATTTTCAATGAACCGATTCTGTGATTTTTAATCTTTAAATAAATGAAAAATTCGGTAGTTTCTAAAAATGTGTGTAAATTTTTTTTTGTCATTGCAAGGACAATGACGTTTCACACACGTTCTATCAGTTCCAACAACTTTGCAAAAAGTGGAGGATGAGGAGTCTTCAAGTCACCCCTTAATGGAATAAGGCTCTTGAATACAAGAAGCAGAAAACAAATGTCCATAAGAAGAACGGCACAATTGTTCCGTAAGTGACTGTTATGTATACCAATTGGTTGATTAAATCGTCAAATTGATTATTATGCAAGAGTGACATCAATTATGACGCAAACTGCAGTTTATAATCGTACCTAATTATCAATTGATTACAAATTTTTTTAAAAATTAATTTCAAAAATTCAACATAAGTAAACAATGAAATATCTTACGTATAGGAAAACATTTAACTCTTCTGGGTAAAATAAAGTTTTCAAGACAAAGTCGATACAATGAGGTACTTCAACTGCTGAAAAGCATGAATGGTCTCTGAATGATACAAGAGCACCTCTCTATAATACAAAAGAATGCTTCCGTAATGGGGGAAAAGCACTTGAAGTACAGTGACAATAACCGCGTTCATATACCAAAAGAAGATTCGATCGTCCTTTTCGTGTATGGGGAAATGATGATTGCGCATCTGCTATCAAAATTCGATCCTGCTCGCGGAGGAATTCAGCTTCCAAATAGACGAATTGAGACGAGGACAACCGAGAGAATCCGAATGTTGAATCAAGTCCAGCGGGTGGTGTGGGGTGTGCAATTTTCAGTTGCACGCAGGTCGTTGAATGGAGCGCGTGTGGAGAAGAGTACAGGGTGCCGGGCGTCGCGCTGGTGGTAGCGGCGCCGTGGGACGTTGTGGATGTCCCACGCAGCCGTGTCAGTTGCACGTGGACCAACGAGCAAAACGTGGTGGTGGTGGTGGTTCACGCAAATCAAGGGGACCACAGACCATTGTCTGTGGATGTCAAGTGCAGCCATGTCCCGTGCACCCCGTTTTGATTAGGGTTCGAAGAACCCAGCGACCTCCCTCTAGCTGCGACTGTCCATCAGAGTCCCAACCCTGTCCCCACGCTCCCCGTGTTACTGTTTCGCGCCGGGTCAGAAGGTAAACAAACCCTTTCCTCAGTCCTTCCTTCTCGCCCTTTATTTCGCTTCTTCGTTTGCGACCCCAATTCCCTCGAATCATTATTAGCAAATTAAAGGCTTCTTCCCTTCCATGATGAAGGGATTCTTGCAAAAAAATCTTTTTAGTTTTTAATATAAAACTAACTAACTGAATTGACATTTGGCACATGTACATCAAAAATATCTTAATCATCATCTATTTTATTCATTTTCTTAAAAATATTCATCATCTTATATTTTGTTATTTCTTCCCTCACAGCATCCGGATATTTCTGGATATCCTTCGGACGTCCTAGGGATATCAATAGGCCAACGAAAATTAGAATTTCTCTAGGATGTCCTCAGGATATCTATGAACATCCCAGGGATATCTTGGATATCCATAGAACGTCCCTCAGATATCCTCAATATCCCTGGCTTTCACGGTTGCCGGGTTTACTGTTTAATGGTTCATCGACCTCATCTGCGTCTATTCTCCCTTTTTTTGGTCTATTCGTATTTGCACATCGATTGAGATGTCCCCTTTTTAGAAATATCTCCCATCCTTTATAATCTAATTTGTTACTTTTCTTCATAAATTACCTTCAGTTAGTTTTTACTTAAAAAAAATCCATATAGAATAACATTAATTTTATATTTCAAATAAAGTATAGCATATTAATTAATAATAAAAAAATATTTGGTTTGAAGAGAGACAGTTTTATTTTGAGAAGTAAATTCTTAAAATTAAATGACAATGGAAAAATGTAATTATCCTCTAAATGTAAAAGTTAGTTATCTCACTGGAGTTGTAGACATAAATGAGGATTTTATCGTCTTTTAATTAACGAAGTTTATGGTAAAGAAAAAGTTTAACGAATCAAGTAAATGTTATTTGCGTCGAGTAAACTCTAGAGCTGAATGCGTAAAAGCAATATTGAAATTCACAGTTTCTTTTATAAGATTGAAAAACCCCTTCTGAGAATTTTAATATAATAATTATCTAATTAAAATTTTATATGATTTTTCTGCAACTTCTCTAGAATTTTTCCAATATCCACCGTCCCTGAAAAAATTCTAGAATTTTTCCTGAACAAAATTTTTCCGTGTAATTCATCTCTACCTACCTGCCTGTCAATAATACTGCCTACCTTATGCCTAAACTCTAATACTAAGGGCATAATATACTACTGTAGACATTACTTGATGTATTGTTATACTAGCGCCTCTACTACGTTAATTCCGTTTTTTCATTTTACATTTTTTTTATTTAAAAACTTTAACATAATTTTTCTTCTTGATCTTCCATTCTTATTTTACTTTATTTTCTTCATTCTTTAAAGTCTTGTCAAAAACATTTTTCGAGTTTTTTCCTTGGTGTCTTAAAGGGTTTTCCATTTAAGAAACTTTAACTGGACTTTGCATTTTCTGAATATGTCCTTTGACAATTCATTCAAGTGCATTCAAATAGCCAAGAATAATTAAATGAAACAATTTCAGATGCGATTGTCCGGAGCGCCCATGTCGTCATATGTCATCAAGTACTCGACGTCGTCCCCAGGGACTTTCTTCCATGCTACCATTGAATCCAGTCGTACGAATTATAAATCCACTGAATTCTTGTGAATGTCCTGATAAAACGAATTGCCCTCACATTGATGAAGATTGCGAGTGCGAGGCAAGACCATGTTGTCATACAATAAAAACTCGTCGTCCTCGTCGATCTTGCGATTGTCCCTCTCAACCATGTCCTCATAAACCAGTTGAGGGTAGAATAAAACGTGTGAAATGTCGCGTGAGACGTGCTGGTTGTGCAATGGCAAGATGCACCGCGGAACTGGCAATGTTGCATTTACACTGGGAACTCGCATCTGAATGTGCTCCATGCAAGCCTCGAGCATTAACCCGAAGACTTTGCCGAAGACAACAAAGTGACAACGAACTTTATCGCAGCAATAGTTTCAAATTTGAGCGCTTCGAACGAAACAAGGATGAGTGTCCCACGCCAACTCGAAAACAGGTCAGTGAATTGTTTTTATTTCTTAATAATTGATTTGATCGACTTTAACAAAAGTTCTTCAATAGATTGATTGCTTGAAGGTACTTCTACAACAACTTATTTTTTATCGCCAAGAACAAAATGCAGTTATTGTAGAAGCAGCTTAAAACCCAACTAGAGAAATGAAGGTAATAGAAAACTTTTAGTTAACCAAAAGTCCACAAGTCAATGATGGCTTAAAATAAATTATTCTGAACTAAACAAGTCATCAAGTGGACAAATAGTTGATTTGGTGTTCTAAAGTCACGCCATCAATTTAGTCCAAGTGAAACAATCTGACTTCCTCTAATTGTAGTTGATTTAGTATTGTTTCAAGTGTATTTAAGTGTAAATTGGTTTCATTATTATTATTTTATAAGTTAGGATAATGCTTTGCCTAAATCTTGAGGGGAAAATTTCTTCAGCCAAAAGGTTTACCGTCTTTTAATTAAATAAATTTTAACATTTAATAAAAATAATTTACACCCACCTATAACAGGTTTAACACATGTACTAAATTTTGAAATTCTCAACTGTGCAAAAAGTACTTTCATCATAAACTTTTAAAAATGATAATTTTATTCTTTAATATTTTTTATAATTATGTAGTTTCTTTTATTCAAGACGCGATAAAATGTTAAAGAGTAATTTACACCAGAAAATGTAAAAAATCCTTTTCTGTCAGACGTAAATCAGAATTTCTATTTCATCCCTGACTCGAGATTCGTACTCAATCTGACTTATCCTAAACAAAAATGCCTTCATGCAATCAAGAAAATGCACACGTCTAGACTTTTCTATTTAAATGTGAATAAACTTAGAAAAAGTAAAAGAAGAAGTATTATGAGAAAATTTTTCCTTCCAGCACTCACACTACTCTTCTTTCATGGGAAATAGTAATAGAATCTAGAATTTTCAGAGTACATTTCACAGAAATGACATTATGACACGAGAGGGAAGTCGTGAATAAGAGAATAAAGTTCCAGGAGGACCTATGGATAATTAGTACTCCTAGAATTAATGCAAGTAATATTTTTTTTTTCATTTTCTACAACTGTCTAACAATGAATTAAATTTTATTGCACTTGAGCTGAAATTCTCGTTAGACAAACACTGAGTTTGAAAGTTCAATAAATCGTAATTATAATGATAAAATTAAAATCATAGGAGCTTAATTAATTTCTTCAGAATTGATTAAACTTTTGTTTCATGATTTTCTTAAAGGGATTTTCAGGTGACACAGAATGCTAGAATCAAAGAATACTAGATTAAAAAAAATTTGTTTTAAAGCCAATAAAACATGTCAAGTAATTCTCCCATTGTAAATGGAAACTATTTGGGAAACAGTCACAAGTTGGACCATATATCAAGTAGTGTAACAAACAAAGCTCACTGGGATACAATATAACAGAGTAATAACCCTCCATTCTCCCTTGAAACATATCTCTTTGTGAACTTCCGAGGTAAAGCGAACGAACCCATTAAAATTGAAACATGCATATATGAATAAATAGTCCGATTATTCAAAAAAATCTAATTGCACTTTTAAATTCATACGTGAATCCCAACATTGCAATCTGATGACTTAGTTTGGAGTTCGAGAGGATGACTTTAAACTTTAAATAAGTTATAAACGTCCTAGTTTTGTGATTTAAGAAAGTTTAATTCGGTTATTCACAATTAATAATGATGACTTCATTACAAAAAATTTACAATCAAGGATGAGGAATGCGATCACTTTATGTAAAATTTTCCAATTAGGCAATAATCTCTTTGTGGAATACAATTCATCTAAAAGTTGAATTCAACTTGTGTAGGTTGGTAAAAAGAAAAATTCTTACATGAGTTACATTGGCACAGTTTTTGATGACTGAGGGGTGAAGATACATTGCATGCTTGGAGAGCGTAGCACGTGATTTAGAGTTGAATACTAAAACAGAATACAAAAGACGCTGAATCAACTCGGCCAAAAGAAGTCTGCGGACGCCCTCGAGTGAGGTTAAGGGCGGTCAATAATCCCAACGCTCGTCAATGTAGAGAGAGGTTGGTGGCCCAGTGACAGTTTACGACACACCCTCAACATTTCACCTGCTTTATAGGACTTTGCTTTTTTACTATTTAATCCCTTACTGTTTTCTTCATTTTAGAACCCCTTAGACCCCTGTATTTCCTACTCTAAATTAGTGATGACTCTTGGAAATAATCAATTTAAATGTTTACATAGAACAAATTTTGTTTGTGCTTAGATGAATAATATTGTTGATAAACCTTCAACTTAGTGGAGGTTTCCCACACGTCAAGAAACCGTAATAAGGATGATCCAGGCAAATGGGATGAGTCTGCAGACGCAGTAGTTGTAATTGGGTCAGTTGTCAACAGTTGATTTACTATGTATGGTGACTAAGTTGTTGCAATTGGAAGCAATTGAAGAGATAAACCGCAAATACTGATGACCAAATTGTTGCAATTGAAAGCAATCGAAGAGAGAGAAATTGCAATCAATGCGAACTCTGAATTAATCTACCAGCCAGCATTTAAACCCAATAGATGAAACTTTGAATCGCGAATTGGAAAAAGTACTGTTAGATACTATCATTTCTGGACGGGAAAAACAATACTGATTGCGATGTGGGATATTAACGCTTATCTGGGACCTTGTTGGAGATACAACAATAATTGTGAATATTTATTATTATTGTTATTATTATTATTACCTACATTTGTCCACAGCCTATTGACTAATACAAGCGGAGAACCGGATACATAAATGTATAAAGAGACTAACAGAGTACAAAATCCAAAATTAAAATCAAAAATTAAATGTTGGTTCATCATTAATTAGTATGCACCTCGATTAGAGTCGAGAGAGTTCTAGGTATTATTTGCGAATTATCCACTAGACTCCACATCCAGCGGTCAATAACCACTACACTCACTGACACTTCTAGTTCTAGTTGTAGCAAATAGATATATAGAAGTTCTAAATCACTTTCTGATTTACGTCTGACAGAAAAGGATTTTTTACATTTTCTGGTGTAAATTACTCTTTAACATTTTATCGCGTCTTGAATAAAAGAAACTGCATATAAAAAATATTAAAGAATGAAATTATCATTTTTAAAAGTTTATGATGAAAGTACTTTTTGCACAGTTGAGAATTTCAAAATTTAGTACATGTGTTAAACCTGTTATAGGTGGGTGTAAATTATTTTTATTAAATGTTAAAATTTATTTAATTAAAAGACGGTAAACCTTTTGGCTGAAGATTTTCTTGGGAAAGAGCATTTGAGAGTAATGACCCAAATGTAAGGAGATGAAAATTCATTAGCAATGCAAGCAGGAATGCGCGCTCTTCGAAAGATCAGCATCTGGAAGATCGAGCTTACGAAATATATATAGCTCGGGCATTTTGAACTTTACTCTACATTTCCCTATTTCACTGAAATCTAACTTCCCTACAATTAATCAGACTCTTAGGTATGAATTTCTTTGTCTGTTTCAAGAAATTGCTAATCTGCATTACATCGGATGGAGAAATATTTCTTTCACCTTTGTATATAATTCTTTTGTCCTATTAATTTTAACTATTTTTGAACCTTAATTTTGAAACGTTCTGTCATTAGATAACCGCATCATCCCGTCTAGGGTTTAGTGATAAAGAAAAAAATTTTTTTCACTTCATTATAAATGAAACCACTCGTGAAAAGTTTCCAAAAAATTTGACATTCAAAATCTCGTGAATTTAGTTGGACTCCATATTTTTTCGCTCTTTCATCCTTCACAAAGTGTCGTTCTCATTATTATATTTTTCTGAATAACTGGTGGCGAAACGATAATAAAAGAGGATTTAACGATCCATCGAAAATGAGCTTCCATTGCGACTCAAAAAAAGCTTTCAAATTATCGTTTCCAATATACAGTTCTTTTTTTGTGTTTTATTATACTTGAAGCGACGTGGCTTTAGAGAAATCCAAAGCTGTTTGAAGCATAACTTCAAAGATATTTTAATTTAAAAGTTTTTCTATTTTTGTCAAGAGAAAAAATTAGTATCCGAGTTTGGAATATTTTTATTCGATTTTGATGATGCAAATTTCTTTATTGGAAAACTAAGAAAAGGAAAATTTTTGTAGGAGATAAAAAATTTTCCGGCTCTTTCTAAATGAAAGATGAACTAAAATAGAAGAGTTTGGAGAACGAAATTGGTCTTATCAAATGATATGTTTCTATTATCTTTAATCCAAGTAAATGGAATTAAATTGATTTAATTACCGATTGTCCATTTGCCAAAAAATTGGACAATTTTAGCTTGGTTAAAGTCTCATTCGAATTGAGAGCAACACGTGAGCGCAAGCAGGTATTGATCCCTAGACGCCAGCTGACCTGCTACCATGTCCCGTTCAATCCGTACGGGTTCATAATTTTGGACTCTACAACTCAACTGTTTGTTACTTTCAACCGAAAATATCTAAAAGTTGCTATTTTCTTTAATTGAATTACGCTTTTAGTTTTGTCACCTAAAAATATTGTAACTACTATTTATTTGTGGAATTTACAATTTAGAAGATTTATATATTCTCTATTGTAAATTTTAAGTTGATTAATTTTCCTCTAATTCTTTCCATAAAATTAACTTTCGTCTTTATAAAAATATTTCAAACGGTTATGAAAATTGGATGATTTTATACATATTACTACATAGTAATTAATTTTAATTTATTTATTAGAATTGTTTTATAGTAAAATAAGTAGACTCAAACATTAGTTAAAACAAGGAAAGGGTGAAATAAAAACTGACTCACCGGACGGTGAATCCCCCGTTGGTCGATGGAAGCTATGCCATCGCGCTTCCTCTCAGGAAAATAAAATAAAAAAAAAAGTTGGACCTCTCCCGAAGATCCCTGCTCGATGATCGCACTTCTGCGCGGGTCGGGAGTATACCGCCGTATTTTTCAAATTCCAATTTTTTTGACAAATACGGCAGTATGCAGGGGCCACTTTTCTTCGTACACATCTTTGCTTCATACGTGTTGTTCTTTCTGGTTTGAACTGAAAAAAAGAATTAATTAATTAATAAAAAAATTAATAAACAACAGAATTTATTCGATGTGACTTTTTTCCGGAATCATATTTTGAATTTATATAAGATCAACTATTGAAAATCTAAACTTACCATCATTTATTATCACTTCGTGGTGATGACGGCGAAACTTTCCTTATTTCCTTCATTGAACTGCATTCTACAGCAAAAGACATCCTCCAGAGTGGCTTCCTTCCTTCCGATTGATTCGTGCACAGACTGGAAAAAAAGAATTAATTAATTAATAAAAAAAATATTTTTCTGAAATTAATTCATAAAATCAAATAAATAAAAGACATTCAAAATTAAAAAAAAGTACTAATTTGTCGCTGGAAATATTATATTTGCAGAAAAGCAATTGTTAAAGAATTAATTAGTTATAAACAACAGTCACCATAATATAAAATTTTATCTATTTTCGAAAAATTAAGAATAAAAAAATGTATGGGGGTGGAAAACAACCAAATGCTGTTACATACTCATAGAGCTATTTTCTAAAAACTTGTAATTTGCCTTGCTCTCACGATCTAATTTTTAATTTTTGGAAATGTATACTCACTATCACTAATTATCGACTTTGGTTAAGGAGATACGATGACAGTAACCTTCCTACAGGAATCTTATTTATTTTCTTCCTAAGGAACCAGAAGCAATAAGCAAAAAGGTTTTTTGATTTTTCGCTCCAACAATCCGTACGAGACTTCTCTTATTGTAGGAATCTGTAAACAATAAAAGATAATTAATGCGCTATTAATACAATTGGAGCTTGAATACTTTTGAAATTATGACTGCAAAATGAAAAATGTTCATCAATCTCCGGTCGAATTACAAATTGTTTGGTTAGAAAATAAGGATTAAAATATCACGCCTCGAAAATAATAAAAATTACTAGAAAGTAACTAACTTGATGCATAATTCAATAAAATTAATCATAAATTACGAAGTTGTCCGTAAAAATTTGAGTATTTGTGTATAAACAATTATGACGATTCATTCTCTACAATCAGAAAAAAACGAGATTGACTGATTTTATTCTACGGAATTGGCAACCCTGTTTCGCATTTTGCACACAGTTTTTTAAAAATATTTAATCTGCGATTTATAGAACATGTGATTGACATATTTACCCAGTAAAAATTTCTAGTTGTTTCTTCCACTGATTGAAATTTAGCTAAGCTGTCACTTCTCCGGCCGACATTTTGAATTCCTGTAATCACACACACAAAGAGGAAGGAAAAATCAATATTGGAAATCAATTTACATATGGTATATGCATGTGTAGGTTCATTAACCTGAAATTAGAAATTATTTGGCAAATCTTTCATACAGGCAGGGTTCAATAATAAGAAATGCAAATAATGGATTAAAACTCGTATTCTAAAATGACTTACCTTTCAGGTAAGTGAAGAATGTGATGTACTACGTCATAGCAATGGTGTCAATGTAATGGAGAAATCTTTTTATAAAGCTGTACTGATTGTCGAAATAATAACACCAAACTACAAGGACTGTAGAAAAACAGTGGATATTTACTACAGGTAAATGTCAGGACTGCCCGCCAATCAGCAATGAGCGCATAGAGAACTTGCGAAGTGCTAAAAAAATTTTCTTCAAGATACGCAGATCCTCCGTGTTGAAGTGTTGACTGCCGTCTGCTGCCACTGTGCAAAATAGCCGCATATTTACGTTGCTGGAGATAATGACCGCGCCGCCAATCAGAACGGCGTGATAGTATCACGCGTTCTGATTGGCGGCGCGGTTATTATCTCCAGCAACGTAAATATGCGGCTATTTTGCACAGTGGCAGCAGACGGCAGTCAACACTTCAACACGGAGGATCTGCGTAACTTGAAGAAAATGTTTTTAACACTTTACAAGTTCCTTATACGCTTATTGCTGATTGGTGGGCAGTCCTGACACATACCTGTAGTAAATATCCACTGTTTTTCTACAGTCCTTGTAGTTTGGTGTTATTATTTCGACAATCAGTACACCTATACAGCTTTGAAAAAAGATTTTTCCATAACTCTCCTGGTTCACAGTGAAAACATTTACACCATTGCTATGACGTAGTACATCACATTCTTCACTTACCTGGAAGGTAAGTCATTTCATAATACGAGTTTTAATCCATTATTGGCATTTCTC
>JUFY01029022.1:0-28775 GCA_001855655.1 Leptopilina clavipes | reverse complement strand
CAAATTTTTGTTAATTACTTTCACAACTACTATTAATCAATCATTATAATTCTATAATAAATAATCAGAACAAAAAGAGACATAAGGTATATTTCTATATAATAGATACAATTTGTGCTGCAATGATGTTAACAAGCTCCTAATTGGCATAATATCTTGCATTTTGAAGTATATTAGTTATATTCTTAAAATCTGGAATATTGAAAGTTTGACAATAAGACAACATGTAAGGCAATTTAGCCTATAAGAGTTATATATAGATTTAAGTAGAAAACCATGAACTATGTCAAGGACAAGCGATGCAAGCTCAATTTGACATTTTGTCATCTCATTGTCGCGAACTACGATTCTTAGACAACGACCTGTAATTCGATCTTCATTTTATCCATATATGGTGTAAAAATAGAACGAATCGTCGATGAAGTTCAAGGTTTTCTTCGAACTATGCTATAAATTAATATGTGACGCTCCACGAGAAAAGGGACCTTATGACTCAAGAGAAAACCGCAAGTTTCTATAACCAGTCAATAGATTTTAAGTTGCTTTTTCACATTAAAAAGTCAAAAAGTGTCTATATTAATCTATATTATGTATATATTAATCTATATTATTTATAATATCTATATATTAATCTATAATAATCTATTGATTAATAATAGAAACTCTAGGTGTACCCTTGAGTCATAAGGTCCCTTTTCTCGTGGAGCGTCACATATATTAAATATATATTATATAATATTAAATACATTTAAGTATAATACATTTATTATTTAACTATAGATCCAGAAAATGTACCTACTTTATAAATATAATTTAATTCTAATTTACCTATTTTAATTAATAATATGTATTTATTTATTTATTATTAGAATACATTTCTTTTAGAAAACTATTTGATAATGATTTTCCTCTTAGCAGTGATTCTCTATATACATTATTAGTTTTAATGGTAAATAAATTACTTTAATTTATAAAAATAGAACATGCGTAATTTTATTTATTTTTATGGTTTTATTATGGTAGTTACTTGAGTTTTGTAAGATTGAAATGTAAATAAATAAATATCTATCTATATATTTATTTACGTCTAATAACAAATAAAACGTAAATACTAATTTAAAGTGTTATAAATTAAGAAATAAATGTCAATAAAACCAAAACTTGAATTGTATCACCGTTTCTGCAAACTAAACTGAATAATCTCCGGCCAAGAATCTGAAATCATATTTTAATTGAATATTTAAAAAAAAAATATTTGCATTCAAATTTTTTTCAAAATCGAAATTCCTTAAATATTTTTAAATAACGTAAAAGCTTACTTCCAACTTGAGGTGGTGAGTTTGGATAGACATAAGTGTTCATAGGCCACGAGATGTCACCAATATTTTCATCATAATCTTGATTATCTAAAACAGAAAATTATTAATTCTTCTCTGACTGTCTTCATATACAATGAAAATAAATGTATTTTATTTAAAATAATATCAATTAACTTGTCTATTATCAAATAAATATTTACTTGAACCAAATAATTTTTTCTGGATTAAATTAAAAGTAAATCTGTAAGTGAAATAATAATTTTTTGTATTTGAATCAAATTTAATTGATTTAAAATTTATTTGATACTGATAATAATATTTATTTATTTAATTGATGCAAATTTACTTGTTGTGTGGGAGATTAATATAAAATATTAGTAAATTATTAGCGTTAATATAATATTAATAATAATATCCATATCTCCGATTTTGTTTGTAACCAGATTTCTGCTGTCCAAAGTAAAAAACTAGTAAGTCGCATTTGCCATAAGGGCGAGCGTCCCTTAGCTTTGTTATTCGACTTTCGCTCTTATGGCAAATGCGACTTACTAGGTTATTACTTTGGACAGCAGATTTAAAGTTTCAACGACACCTAATTTTAAATTTTCATATCATCTTTTATTAATTTCTACGCTAGTATCAATTTTTTCACCCGCAATTTAATTTTCAATTGTCCAATTTCTCATTTCTCATTTTGTTCAATTTTTTGTCTAATCTTTAATCTTTCAGTAGTGCTGAATTATGGCTTTATAAATGATTTTATTAATAATAATAATAATAATAATAATAATAATAATAATAATAATAATAATAATAATAATAATAATAATAATAATAATAATAATAATAATAATTTTTCACCTTGTGTTAGTTGATCAAAATTTGGAGCTGATGATGATCTTGGAATATTAAATGGTCCAAATGTTGCAATTGATGGAAAACCATTGAATGGCTCATTTTCTTGTTGATTAAAATTACTTTTTGGTTTGTCAACATTTCCTGATGAAAAACCATCACGAGGCATTCGATTTTGTGAATTTCCATCGTTTCCTCTATTAAAAAGTGCAGAGAGGAAAGGATTTCCTGCACCAATTTTTCTTTCACTTCCAGGATAAAAGGGTATGTTGGAAGGAGGTTCTCTTGGTTGATTATTGTCAAAAAAGTCTCCATTTTCAGGTGATGATGATGGTGGTGGTGATGGTGGTGAATTATTATTTCCTCCTCCAAAAGAAAGAAAAGGATTTCCAGGTGGTGGTCCATTCGCATAAGGATTTTCAGACGGTGCAGCATTTTGATTCTTGGGATCTGCTAAAAATAAAAATTTTAATCAAATAAAAAAATCTCTTGAAGATTTTATGGTACAAAAGAACCAAATTTATGGTACAGAAGAAATATTTACCTTGATTATCAAGATTATTTGCTGGTGTTTCTGGAAAGCTTGGCGACTCTGGTTCGTAATTGTTTCGACTTTCTAGATTGTTACAAAAACAAATAATTTATAAAAGCATTTTATAGCAAAGAGGATAAAAATTACCGCGTATAATAATTATAGACGTTGTATACCTTGATTGGGCGGTTTTGCTCCAAAGGCAGCCTTAAGGAAAGGATTGTTGGGATTAAACTGATAAGATTTTGGTTGTTCGTTGTTATCTGGCTTATTGAGATTAGGATTCTGTGGACCATTTTCAGATTGAGAGGGATCTTCTGGACAGTCACAATCTTCGTTGTTATTTTCTTGATTATCTTCACTATTTTTGGGAATATTGTTGCGAGTATTGAAAGGTGATTCATTCTTTGAGGGAAATGATTCAGGATTATCATCATCATCATATGCAGAAGGGGTTTTTAGCTCTTTACCATCCGGAAACACGATATCTGGATTATTTGCCATCTCGGGTTTATCCATTTTTTCATCTGGTTGAGGTTTATCAGGTTTCTGTGGTTCTTCATCTTTGGGTTCATTCTTAGGTTTGTTATTTTTACCTTTTGGTGTACCATCATCTGGCTTCTGAGGCTGATTTTTTTTGTCATTTGGTTGCATTTCATCTGATTCCTCGGGCTTGTCATTCTCATTTTCTAGTTGATCATCATCAGACATCTGAGGATTCTTTTCTTTATCGGGTTTCTGATTTTCATTATCTTTAGGTTTGGAATCATCAGGTTCCTGTGGCTGATCATCTTTATCATCTTCGTTCTCTGGTTTATCATTCGTATCATTTGGAGTCTTATCATCAGGCATTTGCGGCTGATTCTTTTTATCATTTGGTTTTGATTCTTTCGGCTTCTGAGGATTCTTTTTCATGTCATCAGATTTGGAATTATCAGGTTCTTGTGGGTGATCTTTGCCAGGCATCTGGGGTTCCTTCTTCTTGCCATCTGGTTTGGATTTCTCTGGCTTCGGTGGTTTATCGTTCTTGTCACCAGGCTTTGAATCATCGGACTTCTGAGGCTGTTTGTTATCTTTATTTTCTGCTTTAGGCTTGTTGTTTTTTTCGTCTGGTTTTTCTTTGTCAGGTTTATCAGGCTCATCTTCTTTATCATCAGGCTTGGCTTCATCTGGCATCTCTGGTTTATCATTTTCATCATCAGCTTCTGGACCATCAGGTTTCGCAAGTTGATCCTTCTTGTTTTCCATTTTCGGCTTCTTATTTTTTTCTTTGGGTTTTTCTTTGTCAGGTTTATCAGGTTCATTTTCTTTATCATCAGGCTTGGCTTCATCTGGCATCTCTGGTTTATCATTCTCATCTTCAGGTTCTAGAGCATCAGGCTTCTTAGGTTGATCCTTCTTGTTTTCCATTTTTGGCTTCTTATTTTTTTCATTCGGTTTTTCTTTATCAGGCTTATCAGGTTCATCTTCTTTGTCATCAGGCTTGGCTTCATCTGGCATCTCCGGTTTATCATTCTCATCTTCAGGTTCTGGAGCATCAGGCTTCTTAGGTTGATCCTTCTTGTTTTCCATTTTCGGCTTCTTATTTTTTTCATTCGGTTTTTCTTTATCAGGTTTATCAGCTTCATCTTCTTTATCATCAGGCTTGGCTTCATCTGGCATCTCTGGTTTATCATTCTCATCTTCAGGTTCTAGAGCATCAGGCTTCTTAGGTTGATCCTTCTTGTTTTCCATTTTTGGCTTCTTATTTTTTTCATTTGGGTTTTCTTTATCAGGCTTATCGGGCTCTTCTTCTTTATCGTCAGGCTTGGGTTCATCTGGCATCTCTGGTTTATCATTCTCATCTTCAGATTCTGGAGCATCAGGCTTCTTAGGTTGATCCTTGTTTTTGTTTTCCATTTTTGGCTTCTTATTTTTTCCGTCAGGTTTTTCTTTATCAGGTTTATCAGGATCATCTTCTTTATCATCTGGCATCTGTGGTTTATCATCTCCATCATCAGCTTCTGGACCATCAGGTTTCTCAGGTTGATCCTTCTTGTTTTCCATTTTCGGCTTCTTATTTTTTTCTTTGGGTTTTTCTTTGTCAGGTATATCAGGTTCATCTTTTTTATCATCAGACTTGGCTTCATCTGGCATCTCTGGTTTATCATTCTCATCTTCAGGTTCTGCAGCATCAGGCTTCTTAGGTTGATTCTTGTTTTTGTTTTCCATTTTCGGCTTCCTATTTTTTTCGTCCGGTTTTTTTTTATCAGGTTTATCAGCTTCATCTTCTTTATCATCAGGCTTGAGTTCATCTGGCATCTCTGGTTTATCATTCTCATCTTCAGGTTCTGGAGCATCAGGCTTCTTAGGTTGATCGTTGTTTTTGTTTTCCATTTTTGGCTTTTTATTTTTTTCGTTGGGTTTTTCCTTGTCAGGAATATCAGGTTCATCTTCTGTTTCATAAGGCTTGGCTTTATCTGGCATCTCTGGTTTATCATCTTCATCTTTAGGTTCTGGAGCATCAGGCTTCTTAGGTTGATCCTTCTTGTTTTTCATTTTCGGCTTCTTATTTTTTTCGTCTGGTTTTTCTTTGTCAGGTTTATCAGGTTCATCTTCTTTATCATCAGGCTTGGGTTCATCTGGCATCTCTGGTTTATCATCTTCATCTTCAGTTTCTGGACCATTAGGTTTCTTAGGTTGATCCTTCTTTTTATCTCCCTTTTTAGGCTCATTCTTTTCCTTATTAGGTTTTTCCACGTCAGGTTTATCACTTTTATCTTCTGGTTTATTATCATCAGGCACTGGTGGCTCATCTTGTTTATCATCTGCTTTAGGTTTTTCCGGTTTCTGCGGTTTATCGTTCTTATCCTTTTTATCAGGTTTGGTCTCATCTGGCTCCTGTGGTTGATCCTCCCCTCCATCATTTTCCTCTGGCTTGTCATCCTCTTTGTCTGGTTTGTCATCTTCTGTCTTCTGAGATTCATCTTCTTTATCATCCGGTTTAGAATCATCTGATTTCTTTGGTTTTTTATTTTTAGGCTTTGATTCGCTTTGTGGCTGATCTGGCTTTTTATCTTTCTTCATCGGTTTATCGTTTTCTTTTTCTGGCTCATCCTCTTTATCATCTGGTTCAGAATTCTCTGGTTTTCGTGGTTTATCGTTATTATTTTTTGGCTTTGGTTTATTGGGTTTTTGAGATTGTTCATTCTTATTTTTAGGCTTTGAATCATCTGGCTTTTTGGGCTGACTCTCGCTTTCATCATTTTCTTCTGGTTTGTCATCCTCTTTGTCTGGTTTGTCATCTTCTGGAGTCTGAGACTCATCTTCTTTATCATCCGATTTAGGATCACCTGGTTTCTTTGATTTTTCATTTTTAGGTTTTGAATCATTTGGCTTTTTGGGCTGATCCTCCCGTTCATCATTTTCTTCTGGCTTGTCATCCTCTTTGTCTGGTTTGTCACTTTCAGGCGACTGTGGTTCATCTTCTTTGTCCTCTGCTTTAGGTGGTTTATCATTCTTATCCTTAGAGTTTGGACGATCAGGTTTTTGAGTCTGATCTGGCTTTTCATTTTTCTTCAGTGGTTTATCGTTTTCCTCCTCCTCCTCTGGTTTATCTTCATCAGGAGTAGAAGGTTCATCCTCCTTGTCATCTGGAACGTTTGCTTTTTGTGGTTTATTATCCTTTTGCTTTGATTCCTTGGGTTTTTGAGGTTGATCATTTTTTCCAGGTTGCATTTTTGGCTTGTTTTGGTCATCCTTAGGTTCAGGATCATCAGGTTTCGGTGGCTGATCTTCTGTCTCAGATTTGTCACTCTCTTCGTCTGGTTTGTCACTTTTAGGCGTCTGAGGCTTTCCTTTGTCATCATCTGCTTTGGATTTACTCGGCTTTTGGGGTTTATTTGTTTCACCTTCAGGTTTGGAATCATCTGGCTTTTTTGGCTGATCATCCTTCTTATCTTCCTTGTCAGGCTTATCATCCTTTTCATCTGGCTCGTCATCATCATCAGAAACCTGTGGTTCATCTTCATCATCCTGTGGTTTAGAATCTTCTGGCTTTTTATCCTTGTTCTTAGAATCATCAGTTTTTTCCCTTGGATCATTCTTCTCATTCTGCTTCTTGGGCTTATTTGCTTTGTCAGATTTGCCACTTCCGGGAGACTGTGGTTCATTCTTTTCGTCTGACTCCTTGGAATTATCATTATCTTCAGGTTTGGAATCATCCGGCTCATCATCATCTTTATCGTCTTTATTTTTCGGCTTTGGTGCATTGTCTGTCAATTGAGGTTCATCTTTCTCATCTTCTGGTTTCGAATCATCAGATTTTTGAGGATTTTTCTTTTCATCTTTAGGCTTGTTTTTCTTTCCTGGTTTGTCAGGCATTTCTCCATTATTGTCGTCTTTCTCTGGTCCAGCTTCTTCTTCTTCTTCTTCTGGATTATTTGAATCACCTAATCTTGGTTTAATTTTTTCTGCGTTCTTTGGTCCTTGAGTATTGGAATTTTTGTTGGGTTTAGATTTAGGTTTTCTGTCATTATTTTTATTCCTTTCTTTCGGATTTTCGTCATATTCTCCAGTATTGAAATTTGGATCTGGATGATATTCTCCATCATCGAAATTAGGATCTGGATGGTATTCTCCATCATCAAAATTCGAATCTGGATGATATTCTCCATCGTCAAAATTAGAATCTGGATGATATTCTCCATCGTCTGCATCCGTATTTTCAGGATAATCACCATCATTATTTTCGTAATCACTATTGTCACTTGGTTTTTTATTATTATCACCACTGTTATCACTTATTTTATCACCACCATTATTATCATTTTTCGACGGCTTTCCCGAAACTCGAGGCACATCTTTGAAATTTGGTGCTTTTCCATCAGCCCACACGAGACAACCTTCGAAAGAATTTGAATTTTTTTCCTGTCCATTTTGTTTTCCAGCTGGAAATCCCGATTTTCTAGGACTTGTTTTCACATTACTTCCACTCGAATCCGGTGAATTTGCTTTAAAAAAAAAAATATTTCTCTTATTTAAAAATTTATTTTGCGAATATTTTTCGATAATATTTGATGAAATTTAATAACAAAGATAAACCGATAAACGTTTCCTCTAGAATGTAAACTAATGGAAAGAAGATTAATTTAAAAAAATGATGCAATAAAATACAAAAAAAATTTTGAAATTCATTTTATAAAAAAAAAAATCCAATACCTGGACGAGCGTGAGTGGAAAAAATTAAAGCCAATAGAATGAAGGCCAGACTGGCGGGCCCGATGATTCGGGACATTTTATTATTTAAAACTTTTCACTCTGTCTATGTTTATATATTTT
This sequence comes from Leptopilina clavipes, assembly GCA_001855655.1. Taxonomy (NCBI): domain Eukaryota; kingdom Metazoa; phylum Arthropoda; class Insecta; order Hymenoptera; family Figitidae; genus Leptopilina; species Leptopilina clavipes. Next base: position 20,750 of record JUFY01029022.1, on the reverse strand, counting down.
AAAAAGGATCTTATTTGATTGAAATTTCTTCAATAATGCGTAATCGTTTCTAAACTGAAGGCTTATATCGTAATTCCCCCACTGATGAAATCCGGGAAGAAGATAGCGATTGTTTCATCGTTCAGGTAAAGGATCTTAAATAATGATCCTGGAAAACTGGAATAAATTTATTTAAAAAGAAAAAAAAAAAATCTAACTCTAGACCAATGACTTCAGATCTTTACTAACAGTTTGTCAGTTTTCTCGTAATTACTATATATATTTTTGTCAGTGTGAGTACGCAAGTTCGCAAGATTTACTGTCGGGTTCAATCAGAAATAAATTTTCTAATAAATTATCCAATGCGAAAGTCATTGAAAGAAATAATCATGATTGCAGATTCATAATATTTATTTATTCACTGTGACACTCGTTTATATTATTATTATTAATTAACAATTCTCAATTAACATTCTTAATTAACATTTTTAATAATAAGGGTTAATTTTACAAGATTGAATTTTTTTTATTAATTATAATTAAAAAAAAAATTTTTTTTTGTTTTTTATTTTTATTCTTCATTTTCTCGAAATATTTATAAAACATTTATAAATCATACATTCAAATGAATGTACTAAATTTATCACACTTCAGAAGTGCAGATTCTATATAAAGTTGAGAATATTATTGTAATAATGATTATTTTCATATTATTATGAAAAACAAGATTAAAATCAGTGGGGTTAAATCAATAGAAAATTACGTCGTCGAAGTTAATCTGGAAAATGATTCATCAGGTGGTGTAATTTTCAGAACGTGACCTTTACACCAATATTTCTAACAATTACGACTTTTCCGACGACAACGACGACTTAGAATACTCTGATAAGATCGTTGAGGCGGACGTTTGTTGTAGATGAGGCTTTCAGAGAAGTTTTAGCTGTCTGGCACCTTCTGATCCTAACAATAAGATACATGGACAATTACAGTGCATTTCGCATTAATAGCTTTTATTTAATTTATTCAAGCAGGTATCCGCCTACTATTATATTGCCAATTAAAATTTCCAGCACGTAATTCAGAAATATAAATTAGTCATTTTAAAATACGATTCTAAATGATAAAGAACAAACAAATTTTTGCAAATAATGAACTACAAGAAAGTCGACAACTTTTCTATTAAAGAAAAGGCAATTTTTCAAATATTCAATATTCAATAATTCAATGTTGATTTTAATAATTTAAATAATATTGCAGGAATCGCAAAGTTTTTGTGGTTATTATTAAATGTTTATAACAAGGAAATGCGTTATCTATTTCAAATATAATAGAAAAATTACTTTATATATGCAAATGTCAAGGAATTTTCAAGTTACATCAATAGTACAAATAAATATTAGTGTTTTGTCAATTCTCTTGTTTTTAATTTTAATTATATCTAACAACAATAAAATTTAATTTCTGATTTCTTTATCATATTAATTTTTATCTAATTCTAATAATTTTATTAAAGTAAGTATAATTATAATAAATAATAGTATATAAAATAAATATAATATTATATAATTATATTATTTATTATATTATATATTATATAACATATAATATTATAATTCACATTATATTTATAATATATTTTATATTATAATTTATAAATAAATTTTTTTCTATAATTTGTTGAGTTCAGGTAAATTTTAATAATTTGCTATTTAAAGTAAATTTTAATAATTTATATTTAAAGTAAATTTTAATAATTTGCTATTTAAAGTAAATTTTAATAATTTATATTTAAAGTAAATTTTAATAATTTGCTATTTAAAGTAAATTTTAATAAATTGTCAATTAAAGTAAATTTTAATAATTTATATTTAAAGTAACTTTTAATAATTTATATTTAAAGTAAATTTTAATAAATTGTTAATTGGAGAAAAATTTTTATTATTCAAAAATGAAATAAATTTAAGTAAATAGATAACAAATGTTTGTTAGTATAATGTGCTAACCAACTTTACTGAAAAACAATATGTAAATTAATAATTATTCACCAGTTGAATAACAATTGATTATTTTTCTCATTATTGAAGCGCCTGGCGGTAGACTACCATCCACATACGTAAGCATATATTGTCTGTATCTTTAATTCTTCAAAATATTTTAATTTACACAAGAATTAATTATTTTAAACTAAGATAAATATTGTTTTAATTATATAGAACGGTAATTTTACCAATTTTTATATTATTATTTTAATTTTTATCATAATCATCCCACATTTATTAATTATCATCAGATGCTTTAAAGCGCCCTCACGACGCCATTTGGCAGTTTATTGAATTAATAACCTCGACATATATCGATTCATTTCGAGATAAAGAAAAACCAAGTTGTTTTTTCTGGTTTTCTGTTTATTATTTGTAATTTTTTTAAATATATAATAAATCAGTAAAAATACTCTAAACAGAAGTTAAAGAATACGTTCAATATAAATAGACAAGTTTTAGCAAAAGTAATAAGCGCAAAAAAATCTGTTTCTTAATTTCATCTTTCGTTTGAAATTTTATCGAAAGTATCTATGTATCGAAAACGTCGATTGTTTCGTCGTCACTACTTCTACGTTGTTCCAAGCGTTCTATAGTAAAGTGTCATAGGTGAGTTTCTGTTGTAAATAATTCAGAATATAGTGTAATTAAATTAGTTTGCAGTATTTAGTATAATTACTTAACAATATTACTTGACGTAATTCAATTAAATCATCAATTTGGAATCTTAATTAACTTATAACACATAGTTGTACAACACCATAAAACAAGTGTTTTGGATCATACAATCTAAATATCTCTTTTGCACACTATTTAGTTTGTTTTATTACAAGAAATTTATAATTTTTGTTCAATTTAATTTCAGTAAAGTAAAACTTGTGCTATTTGTGTATGTTTGTATACCTTACGTTCTCGTTCAAAAATTAGGTTAGGTTGCCGACGTAGTTCAGTGTCATTGTTGCAACGGTTGCAACATATTTAGGAATTTTACTATTTTTTCTTTTATAAAATGCCTTTTTAATAATAACATTAATCAATAATTCTAATAAAATATAGAAATATTAAATATAGTTTTATTAATTTAGTAGTTTTATTAAATTACAAAAATCGGGAATTTTTGTCATCAGGCAATACTGTTATTTCAATGATTTCAGATCACAGGATACTTTTTTGATAATGGCAGACTCTGATGACGAGTATGATCGTAAAAGGAGGGACAAATTTCGAGGAGAAAGAACGGAATCATATTCTAGAGAAGGTAGAAGAGGAGAAGATCGTCGACGAGATGATTGGGTTGATAGGTGAGAAAGTCTTTTTCTATTTTTTTTTCTTAACACAAACAACTATTAAGAAAAAGAGAATTAACTCTAAAACTCAATTAAGACTTTCGAAACCAAGATCAAAACCTTTAATTTTCAGGAGGAATCACAAAAAATCCGTTGTTCGATCTCCAAGTTCCAATCCCTTTTCATCTTCCTCTCCTCCGTATCCCTCTTCTATAGGATCAATGTTGGTAAAAAGGTAAACAATGCAAAATAACTAATTTACACATTTTATAATTAAATAGCCATTTCACTAGTATCTATGTTATAGAATCAGACCACACCGTTTCTTGTGATTGAAAAGCAATTTTAAACTAAAATTTCTCATTTTTATTCATAAATTAGTTTGGCATTTATATAAAATTTTTTTTATAAAAATTAACTTAGTTGATAATTGCAGAACTTTGATTTTATTATAATTATTTCAGAGAGTGGTCCAGCCGTCCTCGAGCAAGGCCAGATTATCGTGAATATCGAGGGGGTGGCGGAGGTGGTGGTCGGGACCGTTACAGCCCCGCTCGATCACAAGAAATGGCACCACCTATGAAAAGAATGCGTAGTGATTGGGACGATAGACCGCGATATGGACACGATTATTACAGCGGCGGCGGTGGTGGCGGTGGAGGAGGTGGTGGAGGTGGTGGTGGTGGATCTTGGGGTTCAGATCACTATCCTCAACATCACGGGAATCATCACTATAGCAACCATAGTAACAGCAGCAGGTTCGTTAACTTTACCTGCAATTGTTTATGTTTCTAATGTTTAACTAACCTAGAAAGAAGTAAAATTTAATACTGAGCAAAGAATTAGTTTTTAACTACATATCAATATGAAATCAGTATCAAAACGTAGTCGGTTAACTCCTAAGTTATTGGCAAAAATAAGGTGTAACATTAAAAGAAAATTTTTTCCCTCCTAATTGAAATTATATTGTCTACCTATTTTCACTAAAGGAAATTTTTAATTAGCAGCTGTTTATTTTCTTTTGCCTTGTTTTTCAGTCGAGAAGTTTCAGGGAATTTTAATAATTCCAATATTGAAACACAACCGCCGATGATGACTTTTAAAGCATTCTTGGGTACACAAGAAGATACAATCACTGACGAAGAAGCAATTAAACGGTACAATGAATATAAACTAGAATTCCGACGACAACAATTGAACGAATTTTTTGTTGCCCACAAGGACGAAGAGTGGTAAGTTTTTATTTCTGATTCCATAGAATTCTAATCCAGTAACTGCTATAAAATGAATTTTTTCACTACATATTAAAATTGACTAGATAATGTTTTTTTCTATTTTTTTTTAAAAAGAAAACAATTTTATAATTTTAAAAATTCCAGTTACTAGAATTCAATTTTCGGGAGGTGTAAATTTTTATTTTATATGTGTAATTCTTTATTAAAATGGCACGTTACTCGCTAAGGTTTTAACAAAGGGTGCATTCTGATTATTGTGATGATATCTCATTGCTGATGCTAATTTTTAATTAATTTTTTTTATCAATCATTTTTACGGTTCCAAGATAAATAAACGATTGGATAAGTATTAATTTAAATATGACAATTATTGTGAAAGGGTACAAACATTGGCATTATAGATTTTGTTTTTATTTCATATTTTATAAAAAATTATTATTCATTGTTGAAAATATTTTAGTAGTGTTTTCATAGCGCTGCGATGTGAGAACAACGCATTTCAGAATACATCCTATGACCAGATATCTATTTCCTACAGCGCACAGCCTTCATCGCTCTATGCTTTGGGCAAGGGCCACCTCGTTCGTTTATTTTTTCACTTACGCGTTTCGCGCATCGTTGAAGAAATGAGCTGTATATGAATTAGCTAAAATGATTTTATGAGCTGGGCGCGCAAAGCCCAAAAATGCTCAGATAGGCCGCGTTTTAAACCCGCACAACACTTTTAAATCTTGAAAATATAAGCTTGACGAATCAAAAATCGTCGAAAATACTAATTGCGAGCAAAATATATGAAAAATCAGGTGAGGCTGCTTTCTGTAAAAGAAAAACCCATGTCAACTCTTATAACAACTAATGGTTCTTTTAGGAAATATAATATATATGTTCTCTTTTAATCCAAATATTTATAATTCTTCTCTAATGTGTAAAATTGTCTTTTTTTTTTTACTTTAAGAGAAAATTATTTTTTTACGAGCAAATCTTTCTTTCATTAATTCTGAATGATTCTCTTCAAAGAATTTGTTTTTTTCTTTTTATATTTATGGTTCTTTTCTGCATCTTCTTGAGTATTAAAATTCAAGGGTAAATTTTTTTTTCCCAAAGATAGATCGAAAATGGCAAAAGTGGTTTGAAATATCTTATACATGTAGGTAAATTATAGTAATTTATTTTATAAAATTGTTCAATTTTTTCTTTTCTTGTCGCTGTTAGGTTCAAGATAAAGTATCATCCAGAAGAATCCGTGAAAAAGAAGGATGAACAATTGGCCACGTTGAAGGTAATATTGACTTTTATTGAAAATAAATATAAGGAAATAAATTTCAAAAACATTCTCATTATAATAATTTTTTTCAGAGACGTGTTGAAGTATTTTTGGATTTACTTGAAAGTGGTAATATCGAGAAAGTCTCGGTTGATATTGAGCAAACTGATAATTTGCTACGTCTTTTTGACTCTGTTGTTATAAAATTAGAAGGAGGAACAGAAGAGGATTTAAAAATTTTGGATGTTAAACCTCCTAAACCTGTGACACAGGTTACTGAAACTGTAACCGTTCCTAAAGAAAAGGAAGAGGTGAAAGAAAATAAGCCACCCGTAGAAAAGAAAGTTGAAGAAAGGTAAATAGAATTATTCAATTTCTTTCTAATTGAAATATTAATTATCTTTAATTATCGAATATATTTTTATTAAATAGCACGGAGAGTAAAAAGAGTCCTCGCGTTGAAAGTGAAGAAGATAAACAAAATGGTGATGTTGAAATGAAAGATGAAAAGAAAGATACTGAAGAGGAAGAGGAGACTGAGAAAAAAGAGGATGAAGACGAAGAAATGAAAGAAGAAAAACCAGATAAAATTGAATCAACGGAAAATGAAAAGGACAAGGGTTTGTAATATTTCAGTATAAATAAAGTAATAAAATAGTAATAAATAATTAAAACAAAATTTTTTACTTTTTCTAGCAGAAGTTTCTGAAGTTAATGTGAAAAAACGAAAACGAAGTAATAGTAATAGTAGTACAAGCAGTAATAGTAGTTCAAGTTCTTCAGATAGCGATGATAATACACCAGCGACTGAATCAAGTATTTAAAATTAATTGAAAATTTTCTAGTTTATCTTTTGCAGAATAAAATTTTAATGACATTTTTTTTTTATTTAGATGTAGAGACTAAAGAGGAAGAAGAAGAAGAAGAGAAAGAGAAAGAAGACGAGGAGGAGGAGGATAAGGAAGAGAAGAAGGAAAAGGAGAATGAGAAGGAAAAAGAGAAAGAGAAGGAGAAGGAAAAAAAGAAAGAAAAAGAATCATCTGCCGAGGAGGAAAGCGTAAATGAGAAAAAAGAAACATTAGAACCTGAAGCTGTTATCGATTTAGCCAGTGAAGATAAAGAAAAAGAACCTCGGGCTCTTCATAAAACAAGCAGTATCTTTCTAAGGAATTTGGCACCTACAATAACTAAAGCCGAAGTTGAAGCGGTAAATTTACAATTTAAATATTCAGCCTTTTAAATTTACAAACAAGTTCAGTTTGAATTAAGGAGGAATTTTTAACGTTATTTTTAGATGTGTAAACGATTCAATGGATTCCTGAGAGTTGCAATAGCGGACCCACAACCTGAGCGTCGTTGGTTCCGTCGTGGATGGGTATCATTTGAACGTCAAGTAAACATCAAAGAAATTTGTTGGAGTTTAAACCACATTCGGGTAATTATAAACACTTTACAGAGAACATTTCTTTTTTCAATAATTTATTATTACAATGGATCTAGATTTTATACCCATTTATTTTTTCAAATAGCTTCGAGATTGTGAATTGGGTGCAATTGTAAACAGAGATCTCTCTCGTCGTGTACGCGCTGTAAATGGAATGACGGCTCACAAACAGGTAGTCAGGCAGGACATCAAGTTAAGTGCAAAAATTGTGCACAATTTAGATAGTCGTGTTGGACTTTGGGCTGAAGAGAAGAAAGAACAAGATAAGGGAGATGAAAAGAAAGAAACTAAAATAACCGATCAAATGGCTATGGATTTGGAACAAGCTGTGAGTTTTAATTCTAATTTACAAATTTTCAAAACGTATTAGATTGTGAATGAAAATAAAATTTTTATTTTAGTCTTTTGGACTCTCCTCGAAAAATCCTGTATTGAAAAATATTACCGATTACCTCATCGAAGAAGCCTCAGCTGAAGAAGAAGAATTATTGGGAATGTCTGCTGATCATGAAGAAGGACAACTTGGTGGCGATGCTGATGGACCCATCGAAAGAGATCCAATATTAATAAAAGTTTTGGACAGATTGATTTTATATTTGAGAATAGTACATTCCGTAGATTACTATAATCATTGTGAGTATCCAAACGAAGACGAGATGCCCAATAGATGTGGAATAATACATGTCAGAGGACAACCGCCTTCATCTAAAGTCTCCAGCAATGAATTGTCTGAATATTCCCGTAATTTTGAAACAAAAATGGCAGCTTTTCTTGCTCCCATGGTAACCGTTACTGCCGATGATTTTGATAAACTAGGAGCCAAAGATGCCGAAGCGTAGGTTTTTTTTATTGGAAAAAAAAATTAATTAACTAAATTTCAGTAATTTCAAATCATATCTATAATTATCGTTGTATCATTTTCAGGGAGGTAGAGAAATTTGTTCAAGCAAACACTCAGGAATTGTCAAAAGATAAATGGCTCTGTCCTCTCAGTGGCAAGAAATTCAAGGGTCCCGATTTTATCCGAAAGCATATTTTTAATAAACATGCAGAAAAAGTATCAGAAGTGAAAGCTGAAGCCGAATATTTCAACAACTATTTGAAAGATCCAAAACGTCCCCAACTTTCAGAACATCCTGGAAATAAGGCTCCAGCGAGAGAAACTTCACGAGAAGGATTCTCCAATTTCAATTCTGGGTAAGTTTACATGTCTTTTTTAACTTTTAAAATTATATTTCTCATTCAGTCAATTTTTTTTATTAAACAATATTTACAATTTATTAAAAATATTCTGCCTATTTCTTTGTGATTAAGAATATTCTACTTTTATGTACTTTCTTTCGCATTGCGCAGCTTTTTTATTTCTTTCAAATAAAAAAAAAATTCGTAAGCGTAATAAAAGGTTTCGAAATGTTAAAAAGATGCGGTAAAAACTTGATAATCAATTGAAAACACTAAAAAAAATCGTTTTCACTAAGCAATTGGCAAATATTCAATATTCCCTTTATTAGACTCGGGAAATTACAAATTATTTATTCTTAGCTTGAGAAAAATTTAATATTTCTGAATTTTACAATTTCCCTTTTTCGATTGATTTACCAGTACTACCGGAATCGTACCACTACCATTATCCCGAAAAACGTAAGCGAGTTTTTAAATAATTCTGTCAGTCTTCTTGAGTAGGAAATCTTTTCTTTTCTTTCTGATTTATCATTAAAAGTTTTACCATCTGGAGAAAAATTATTAAGTTCATGTTAAATATACTATCATTTTACTATCATTCATTAAGCATGATAAAATATATTATTTGAAAAAATATCTGATGGTGAAACTTTTTTTCTCTGTATTCTGATTCAAAATTTTATTTTATTTTTTTAGTTTCTTCAAAAAAAATGCATCACTTATTCACATATTAATTTCATTTATTGTTGCAAACTCTTCTTTATTTTAAATCAACTTAGTTCTTTTAATGTTTTAGTGAGCAATAAAATAAGTTTTCTTTTGCACTCTAATTCTCAACCCTTTTCACTCTTTTATTTCCGTAAATCAGCAAATTGTTTCTATTAAACACTCTAGATCTGAGTGAGTGGAAGTATTTATTTGTCGTGAATTGTTAAATTTTTTTTCCACTTATAGATTTGGTGGTGGCTTTGGAGGAGGTAGTGGATATGGAGGAGGTAGAGGTGGATTCGGCGGAAATTTCGGCAACAGCGGTGGAGGCGGCGGCTTTGGATTCGGCATGTCTCGTTCGAATCGTGGAGGTTTCAATCGAGGACGGTAAGATAGTTTCAATTTTTAATCATTTTTATTTAGAAAAACTGATTGTCGATACTGACATTAAAATAAAAATTTTAAATGACGTACATTTTTTTTAAATTAAAAACTTAGAGTATTTCCATTTTTTTATTTTATTAGCATAAAAATCTATATTAATAATTTTTTTTCAAAAGTAATTTAAAAAAAATTCCAGAGATTTTATTGTAAATTTATAAGTAGAAAATAATATGTAACCCAAGAGCTATTTCATTAACGCCAATCGACATTATTTGTTTAAATAATATTTTCAGAATTGCTCCTGACACTACATCAAGGCCTATTATTAGTTATAATGACTTGGACCAGCCAGACATGGATATATTTTAAATTGAAAAAAGAATCAGTATAATAAAGTATTATTAGATTCATAAAGTACTGCGCGAGAAAGTAGAAATTTTCCATTTTATTATCAGATTTGATTTCATAATTTTCTTTAGAATAATAATAATAATTAACTATAAATAAATAATTTAGAATTTTGTCATTTGATTTTGTAACAAAATCAAGCACTTCATTTATTAAGAATTTTCGTACTTTGTGATGCCTTATTAGATAATGGAATTATTATTAAATTACGAAGTACTTACGGATTATAAAGAAAAACTGAAATAATATAATGAGAAAAAGTTTCGGGTAAATTGACTCGACTTTCATATCACATAATCACTGAATAAAAAACAAAATTTCTAATAAATAACTTAAGTTTAAAATATAATTTGATTTAAAATTGAAATAAAATTTGATTTGAGTTATACGCTAATTAAAAACTCGTACGGCGTTGTACATAGAAAAAAAAAGCCGGTTAGTATAAAGGGAACAAATAAAACGTGTTTGTTGCTAATCAGTTGTTTTTTTATTTTTCCCATTCCACTGGTATCCTTGTCCAGTTGGTCTGACGTCTCTTGTAAAACAGTGAAAGGTTTAAAATCCGCTAAACATGCTAAGCAAATATAAATGAAATAATCAAATTATTTCAAATATTTATCTAAAAAGAAAATGCAATTTAAAACGTGTTTCATTTTTTATTTTTCAAGATTTTAAAAATATTCTTCATTTTTAAATATTTCTCGAATAAATGAAATTATTCAATAGTTAATTAATTTTGCTTATTTTTTCCATTTTCAGAGGAGGTGGCGATTTCAGACCAGTTATTCATTACCGTGACCTCGATGCACCTCGAGAACCAGATGAGTTTTTATAAAAAATATTTCCATTTTAAAAACATTTTGTTTATTTACAAAAAAAAAAATATCGGAAATATGCTTAGCACAACTTGTGTTTTGAAATAATACAGATTCTCATTATTATTATTATTTCATATATTACAATATGAAACGAAATTTGTTTAGAATTTAATAGGTCCCTTAAAATATGTATTATAACGTAATTTTTTCACTTTAGGTACCTATGAAAAAAATAATTTCATAGTTTTTGACACAAGATCCATTTACGTGTTCTTTCTTGTCACACAAAAATATTTAAATGTAAAATCACTTTTAAAGAAAAAAGATTTCAAAACGGAAATAATTCAATCCTATAATTAAAGAGAATAATTATAGACATATATATTATTTTTAACTAAAGAGAATAAAAAAAAATATATATATATTTTACGTTATGACTGAAATTTGAAAATTATTTGAAGAACTATAAAAATAGAAAACGTTTATTATGTGGTTTTTCATTGAAAATTATTTCCACTTGAACAAAATCAATAACATTATTTGTCAGACGTTAACAATATTGTGTTAAATATTAGTTTACATTATGTCAAATAGAATTATTTCCGACTAAACAATTGTCGATTATAAAAAATTGTGAATCAATTTTGGCGTGTAATAAAATAAACTACTGAAAATCATCATGTTTTTCATTTATCGAAGGAATAAATTAATAATAATAATTAATAATTAATAACTTTTTATTAATAAGTAATTCATTTTTTTTATATATATATAATTAATATTCCTATACAATATTATACAATAATTATATTACTTGCGCTTTTCTATTTAAAATACTGTTTTTTATCGTAACAATACGATTATAATTTTTTTATTCATGCAGTTTAAAAAAATATCTAAGTCCGATCTCGGCACAATAGCTCGTCTGTTCCATCTCCACAGTCATCTATTCCGTTGCATTTTAAATTCTTTGTAATGCATCTGCCATTTCTGTTGACATAATAAAATTAAATGAATTATATAATATGTAAATTACAAGTTAAGAGCATATTATTGCTATTATTATTATAAACTAACGTCTGTGTAAGTGAAATTGTATATGAAAAAGTTAAAAAAAGAAGTGTTTAAAAAAAACTAATATTTCCATAGCATGCAACAAACTCGTAAAAAGAAATATATTAACAGGTCGAGAACTAGTCTGCATTTTTGTGCCATTTCTCGAAAACAAAAAAAAAAAAAAATTCTAGCCGTTATCGACAATATTTCATACCGCCAATGTGATTTATGACCGCATGAGACCAATGTCTGTTATAAATTCAAATCCAAATTCACATTCAAAGTTTGCTCATAAGAAAAGCCTCACACTCTCATCTCATGCTTATAAAGATTTTTTATTTGCATAATTATACTTGTAAATAATATATAATCAAAGTGAATGTCAACAAGTCATCGATTGATTTCGTTACGCCCACGATTAAGAAAGTCTAATTAATATAAGACTCGAGAGAACTTTACTTTCGACCCGTTTAGATATTCTTTATTTGGAAAAATTTACATTTTTATCTTGTTCCAAAATGTTCTTCAATTTAGTTGAACATTTTCAGATTCCAAGAAAATAAAATGGAATTAGTGTAGACGAAGATAAGGAGGCGCTTCGCAGTTTTATTATTTTTATACATTCGTAAAAGTTGCTTATAGAGATTGAGATAAAATGTAACTAGTTTTAAAATGAAGATTCGCTTCGGATGTTGAAAAAAAAAAATATCCTCTACACCGATTGAATTTATGCAAACGTGACTAGTTTTACTCACTGGCATGTAAATTCGTGCTTATTACAGCGACCTTGGCATCCGTGCGGTTCATCAGATCCATCCACGCAATCCCGCAATCCGTCGCAGAAACGTGCCTTCAATATACATTGTCCATCGTTACATGTGAACTCACTCTCCAAAGGACATGCTGAAATAATGTAAATCATTTTATCAGTTAAAGTTTATAAGTCAAGGTTTCGAAATGTCCATAAGTGACTAATGGACTAAATTTATAGTTTTATACATTTCTTTATATTATAAAATATATTATTATTTTGCTATAAACTCTAAAAGTGCCAACCTCGACTGAAAATAAATCAGTGACTAATTATATATACAACGATTAATGAGTGTTTGACTCGTGATACTTAATTACTTACGAAATATCATAAAAGTGTAGAAAGGAATATTAATTACCTAATGTACAGTTTATCTCGTCTGTTGCGTCCCAACAATCTATCTTCCCATCGCATTTTTTATCTAAAGGAAGACAGGAAGTCTCGTTCCCACACTGAAAGTGTGTCTCTAGATTACACTCTGGAAAAATTTAATTATTATTATAATTAATATTCACTTTTGTCAGTCTATCGAGAGAAAAATTTTTCTAAAACAAATTTAAATACAAATATGAGGAATTTCATCTTTTTTCAAATTTATTAGCATTACTTTTAATAAATAGAAGAAGAAAAAAACCAAGTTTGAAAAAAGATTCCCAATGAGTGAATTTTTCATTTCTTGGATAAAAAGAAAAAATGATTTTGTGATAAAATTTTGTTGTTGTGATAAAATTAATAATTGTTATAGTGAAAATTTTCATATACATATATAATAATTGAAGAAAATAGTTTTCTTTTGTACGCAGCTATAAAAATTTGAAAAAGTTAAGTAACAAAGAGAAATGAGAAACATATAATGCAGATTATCGCTAACTCACCGCAATTGTATTCATCAGAATGGTCATAGCAATTCATTGTGCCATCGCAGTGCTTCACTAAAGGGATGCAGAGAGTGTTTTTACAAGTCCACTCGTCATCCAAACAGTAGTGTTCAAGATCCATACATCTGCAAAAAAAGAAGCAAAAAATAAGTCACAATTTTCAAGAAATAAAATCGAAAAAAAGAACAATTTACATCATGTACTTGAATACTTTACACTCTCGAGTGACGCATAGAAGAAAATAAGTGGCATTTTAATTTACCCAGTATCATTTATTATATTCAAAAACAATTTTTTCCATCAACGACAATTATTATTATTATTATTATTATTATTATTATTATTATTATTATTATTATTATTATTATTATTGTTATTATTATTATTATTACTATTATTATAATTATTAAAAATTAAATCTCATCCTTTAGATAAGTGGAAAAGTATCAAAATTTTTCACATCGTTGATAGTTATATGTATGTATACAAGTGAAGTACAAGTCATCCCCTTAAATTTGATGAAAAGAAACAATATGAATATTTGCACAAAGCCTACTTTATAATGAATGGCAAAAAAAGGGACATAAAAATTATATTGTATTTTCTCGCAGTACTTTTGTAAGTACTTCAAGTTAGCGAGTTGTTCTAACCGCGCATTAAGAACTGGTGATCTTCTCTTTCGCCAAGAGAGAATTATTGTGGCAGAAAACGACTAACTCTACTATTACGGCATTATATACAGTTTGTGGTTATTCTTTATTGCACGGAAAACAGATGCACAATAAAAACTGTTTTTACAATGAGGAGACAAAGGGCTACATTACCTAATAAATATTAAACAGCATTTATGCATAATTGGAGAAAAACAGTTTCGAAATGAGGAATTTCTTTCTTTTTTTTCACATTTTCATTAATGTTTAATTTTATTTTGAAAAAAAAACTGTTTTAAGAGGAACAATTTTTTTCTGATTAATTTACAGGGATTAGTGAATTAATTTAAAATTATTTATCTAAATTATTAATTTAAATTGTTTAGTATCAAAAAATTGACTATATATTTAGAGGACAGAGACAATTTAGAGGAAAGAATGATATAGAGGAAAAAAGGAGAATTGAAGAGAGACGTATCTCACCTGAAGGCATCGACATCTAATCGATGGCACTTTTGTTTATTGATTAAACAAAGACCCGAGCAGCCGGTGGGATCCAGAGGATCCGGTCCAGTTCGACAAATGGGAACTTCGTCGCCAACAAGTGCAACGCACACCTCACCTTTGAAACAATCGTCACAGTGCCTTGTGGAATTTAAATCTGTGATTGCTGCATTAGTGGTTGTAGTACCTGCAGCAATAATAGTAGTGGGAGAATAGACTTCGGTTTCCGTTTCCGTTGGTTCTTCGTTTACGTCCGGAAATGGTAGGCTTGCGTTTAAAAGCACACCTACAGGGAGTGTAGGGCTCGCATCGGTCGACACATTTTGCTCATCCATTAGGTGCTCCATACCGGAAGTTAAGGAAGTGAAATTCTCACTCGCCGTGATGTTACGTCCCGACGACCTCAAGTATTGTTGAATTATTTGCAGCTTTTGTGGTTCTGAAATCAAAAGTATTTTCCTTTAAGTATATTCAACGAAAAGAGAGCAAGTTTTTTGTCATAATTTTTACATATGTGACGCTCCACGAAAGAAGGGACCTATCGTGACAACAATTTATAGGTTATATTTAGAAAAGTTTTTGCTTGATTTAAGATTCATTTTTAATTATTTGATGTCAAAAACTATTTTTATTAACTATTTTATATACTTAATAATTAATGAAAACTGTTTTTGACTACAGATAATTAAAAATGAATCTTAAATCAGGCAAAAACTTTTCTAAATATAACCTATAAATTGTTGTCACGATAGATTACTTGACTTCAAAATAATGAATATTTGTGAGCTTAGGTACCTTTCTTGGGAGCGTGTCACATATTTATTTGATGATAATAATAGACAAGTAATTATTTATTATTTTGAAGAAAAATTTATTTAGTAATAAATAAAAGGCTTTATTTTGAAATAATAATATTTTTTTGAATCAAATAAATTTTGTTTTCAGTGCAGTATATAGAAAATTCATAAACTTCCATTTGCAATTTCTTCTCATCTCTGAATGTGATAATTTTTTTCCGCATCCTATATACAATCATAGAATTTCGCCCATTGAATTCCATTATTGCAGCATGAGAAAGTTAATGGAAGTTTCTTGTACTTTTAATAGTAATAAAATTCAAGAAGAGGTTTTATCCGGAATCCTTTTTTTTCTAAATAAAATTATTATTTCCAGGAGAAACAATCATTATGGAAATGAAAAAAAATATTCGGACTTGTTTTCTAAAACATGTAACTTATATTTTTATCGTAAATATATATAATTTTTCTATGAAAAGAATATGTATTATGCATTTTTCCAATTTAAAATAATTCCTCTGCGCATTTTCAAGTTCTCTGCGGATAAAAAAGTCATAAATAAAGCAAGTGACAATTTATCTCCATAAACGAGGTGATAAAAAAGAATACATCGACCGCATCATCCTCGACATCGAAAAGAGATGAAGAAGAATAAGATGAAGAAGAAGAAGAAGAACTTTGCAGTGAGATCGCGGGAGTTCCATGCTCAGCGATTTCCGAAGTTCTTCTCTGCGAATCTGTCTCAAGCAAAAACCGGCTCTCTTAGCAAACATCCGACGTAACGGTCTTGGGACCGTTTTCACGGTAAGATGTACCTTCATCACCCCCCTTTGTCCATATCTTCATCTCTTCAGAAGCATATATATATTTTTTTTCCTTATATTCAAAAGGAAAAAAAAATTATTCTCTAATCAAAAATAATAATAAATAATAAATAATATAAATTCTTCTTAAAATTTAATTTTTACATTTTCATTTTTCAAATGAGGGATAAAATAATTGTCAATCATTAAAATTTGAAATAAAACTGTCAATTTGTATATTTTGATTTAGTATGGGATTTTAACAGAGGAAGAAAATCAAGACACACTTTTTTTTTTTTGAACAGCATGGAACGAATGAATTATGACTCTGGCCGAGGCAAAAAGATCTTCTTCTTTCCTTTCCCTCTTTTGGCCCTTTTGGTTCTTTTTTTATTTTTTTTTTAATCGGTGCAATATCGCAAGGGCTCTCCAAGCCGTGAATCGAAACCGGCATTTCACTTCCGTTCTCCTATCCACCTGAGTGCCTTTCAGTATCTCTTTATCCTTCTCTGACCTCTCTGACAGTGGACAAAAAAAAGGAAAGAAAAAGGGAACTACATATAAGCAAAGAGAGAAAGAGACAGAGAGAAATGAATTTTAATCGTGGGAAAGGGGAGGGGGAAATACGACAAAAATTATTCTAATAATTGTTTACATTATAAATATAATTTTATTGTGTTATTTTTGTTATTATTGTTAAATTTGTTAAATTTGTTATTATTGTTAAATTTGTTATTATTGTTAAATTTGTTATTATTCTTAAATTTGTTATTTTTGTAAATTTTATTATTTTTGCCAATTTTGTTATTTTTGTTAAATTTGTTATTTTTGTAAATTTTATTATTTTTGACAATTTTGTTATTTTTGCCAATTTTGTTATTTTTGTCAATTTTGTTATTTTTCTTAAATTTGTTATTTTTGTAAATTTTATTATTTTTGCCAATTTTGTTATTTTTGTTAAATTTGTTATTTTTGTAAATTTTATTATTTTTGCCAATTTTGTTATTTTTGTTAAATTTGTAATTTTTGTAAATTTTATTATTTTTGCCAATTTTGTTATTTTTGTCAATTTTGTTATTTTTCTTAAATTTGTTATTTTTGTACATTTTGTTATTTTTGTCAATTTTGTTATTTTTCTTAAATTTGTTATTTTTGTACATTTTGTTATTTTTGTAAATTTTGTTATTTTTGCCAATTTTGTTATTTTTGTCAATTTTGTTATTATTCATTAAATATGTTTTCAATTTTTATTAAATTAATTAAAATTTCATTAAATTTGTTATTTTTGTTAAATTTTTGTTATTTTTGTCGACATAGAAAATTGTATAATCGTTCTTTTCATTCTATCTGCGTAAATTTGCCATTTCTGTATTACAAAAAAGTTGTAAAAAAAAACTTAGAAGAAATAACGAGATTTTTCTTAAAGAATGTTGAACTTGAGAAATAAGAAAAAACTATGGCAACCGGTCGAATCGAATTTATGTGGTAAAATATATATATTGTTTGAATAAATATGGATCGATATAACTGTGAATCGCAATCGATCATTCCATAAAATTGCAAATGTACAGTTATCGACATTTAAGGAATAACTGCGATTTTATGCTGCATAACATTCTATTCGATATTTACATCACAAATAATCATTTCCTCACCCTGTATATATTATTATAAATAGCAATAAAATATTTTCGCTCTATTTAGTTTTCATTTCTTGCTGTTCAATTGTTGGAAACTATTTTATAAATATATTCTCACGCTTTTTTCAAAAATATTTTAATTAATACCTATATATAAATATTTGACTCTTATATTCGACTTCTTATTTGACTTTCTTCTTCTTTTCTTAACTTTAACGATTTATACTCTCTAAATCTGAATTAGTATAAAAATTTTAACTAATTGACTTTTTTGCTTTTGAATTAGTTAAAAGTTATTAATAAGTTAGTAGAATTTTTTTTAACAGTTATCAGTAGAATTTAACTAATTCAAAAAACAAAAATCAATCATTGATTCAAATTAGTAAAAGAAATTTACTAATTCAAAAAAAAAGTCAGTCATTCATTCAAATTAGTAAATAAATTTTACTAATTCAAAAAAAAAGTCAGTCATTCATTCAAATTAGTAAATAAACTTTACTAATTCAAAAAAACAGTCACTAATTCAAATTAGTAAAAAGAATTTACTAATTTAAAAAAAAGTCACTTATTCAAATTAGTAAATAAAATTTACTGATTCAAAAAAATAGTTGCTAAGTCAAATTAGTAAATAAAATTTACTGATTCAAAAAAACAGTCGCTAATTCAAATTAGTAATAGAAATTTACTAATTCAAAAAAAAATCAGTCACTAATTCAAATTAGTAAAAAAAATTTACTAATTCAAAAAACAGTCACTAATTCAAATTCGTAAATATATTTTACAAATTCAAAATTTAGAGAGTATAAAATGTGTGTAAATTTTATTATTTTGATTGTATTTATTTTATTATTCTTAACAATATTATTTAATTCATTATATATTTAAATTGAAAGTATCTTCTTTATTTTATATATAAGTGTGATGATGGGAATAAATGGAGCCGTAAATAATAAAATGCGTCATCACATATAACTGACACCTTATACAACCAACATAATTTTCTTTTGATTTGTGGCTTCGAAGAGTTTGTCAGCTAGTAAAAAATTGACAATTACTTTTTGCAATAAAAGTGAAATCTTTTTTAAAAGTCGATAAAAAAATTCAATTAATTTTACTGCAAATTGGCAAAGGGATAAAATTCTTTAGTCTTTATAACCCCCGACTTATTAGGAGTGACAGGTAACACCGATAAAACGATATTCTAAATTTAAGAATTTAATTTTTCCCCCAAGAATAAATTTTGTGCAAATTTATTCTTTCATTTAGAATTATTCTTCATTTAACTTCGCTAAATATTCCAACTTCGCTTATTTATTACTAAATATTCCTAAATATTAGTAAAAAATATTACTAAATAAACTTGTTAATTAATAAATAAATAAGTAAATAAATAAAAAAGTAATTAAATAAGTAAATAAACAAGTAAATAAACATATAAATAAATATTATTACTAAATATTCCTAAATATTAGTAAAAACTGTTACTAAATAAACTCGTTAATTAATAAATAAATAAGAAAATAAATAAAAATGTAATTAAATAAGTAAATAAATAAGTAAATAAATAATATTCTCAAATATTTGTAAAAAATATTACTAAATAAACTCGTTAATAAATAAGTAAATAAGCATATAAATAAATAATATAACTAAATATTCCTAAATATTAGTATAAAATATAATAAATAAATAATTAAATAAACAAATAAATAATTGAACAAAAAATATAGGAACCATGAATATTCTTAAATTAAGAATATCCTTTATTTTCAAGCAACTGTTTTGTTTAACAATTCATTTATTACATCAATTTCATATAAGGAGAAAAAAGTCTTTCATCAATAAGCATTTGCGGTGGTCAAATCATTGCGAAAAAATAAAGAGAAATACGCGACTGTAAGGGTCAAATAAAACATTATTTACTTTGACGTTTGAATGCATTTTTTTTAAACATCTAACAAGCATTGATTCATGTCAAACTGTATATGAATATGTTGACAAATGGAAAATGTTTCTTGGTCTTAAAATGAATTATATGATTATTTGTTTATTAGTTTAAAATTTTTTAAATTCGATTCTTAATTTCTTTTTTTTTTAAATTCGATTCTTAATTTCTTTTTTTTTTAAATTCGATTGATTTTGATTATTTATGAAAATAAAAAATCGAGTTGTAAAATGTTTAAAATTAGAATACGAATTTATTAAAGATATATTATTATTATTATTATTATTATTATACAAAGCATATATGTGAGTCCTTGCTCTAATTAAAATCCAAAGTATACGCGTGAGTCAAACTGGGACTCGTTAATAAAAAATAATTTTAAAAAATGCTACATATAGGTATCATAAGATAACAGACTATAAACATTTTAATCTTTGCTCGTAAAATGTCCTTCGGACATTCATATGATTTTCTTGCCAAGTTGTACTTTCAACAAAAAGACAATAATTATTCTGTTCTGATAAAAAAAACATTTTTTTGTTTTTTTTTAATGAAAGAAATATAATTAATGTTTGGAAAAATTATCTCTTATAGAATAAATTTCCCCTTAATAAATTAATCTTCCAATTTAATATTCTAACAAAATGTTAATTTTTAATGTAAACAAAAGAAACGTTTTTTCCCAGTGAAGGTATTTTGTATTTTATTTATTTGTTAATTTATTATTTATTGTTTATTATTTATTGTTCATTATTTATTGTTTATTATTTATTTATTATTTATTGTTTATTATTTATTTATTATTTATTGTTTATTATTTATTTATTGTTTATTAATATTATTATTATTAATTATTATTATTATTATTTATTTATAAATTTATTATTTATTAATATATTGTTTATTATTTATTAAT
>JUFY01029021.1:62620-91623 GCA_001855655.1 Leptopilina clavipes | reverse complement strand
ATAAATAATTTATATTTTTATTAAATTTATTTATTATTAAAAATAATAAATTATAAAATATAATTTATTAATTTATAAATTTAATAATTTATATTTTACAAATAATTTTTAAATTAAATATTGAACTTTCGGTTTCTTTGATAAAAAATTGAAAAATTGGTTCATTTCTGTGGTTTATAGTGAGAATTTAATGATTTATGTTTCGTTGGGCATTATTCATCTTGGTTGATCGATTTTCAATTAAAAGTGAATTTCCTCCGTATGGAACAATAGGAAGTCTTCAAAGTCGCTAAGAGCTTAGAAGTGTCACACGTGTTAAACTTTTTTTTTTGACACAGAATATATCGGATTTATTTCAATTTCTCGGTAGTGCAGCATCAAAAAATGATAGATTTCTGTCTACATTTTATTAGCCTTCCTTTTCTTTTAATCCAGTTTCTTGATCTCGGGATTTGTATCATTGGATCATTTCCTTCTTGTAGAAAAATGTAAAATCAAGTCGTATCCGTGAAATAATTAACATCTTAATCCCTATTCCGGTAAATCGATAAAAAAATTTTCATCGAATTCATTTTTCCGATAAAACGATAAAATTGTTAATTTAAATTTTTCCAATAACACGATTATTTAACATCAATTATTAATATTCGTATTAATTTTTTTTGTTACAAATTTTTTTGATTTGTATTTTTTTATTAGAAGGGAAAATGAATTTTTGGATTTTACTGTATTTTTAATTTGGAAAGTAATAATTGTTTTGAAAAATGTTTCATTTATTTTAATTGTTCTTTTTTTGGATTTTTACTTTTTTATGTTGTGTGCAATATTCTCTTTTATATTTTCACCATATTAGAGTTTGGCTAAAAAATATTCCCTACGGTTCATTCAAACATGAAGTTCTATTTTTGTAACCGCCTCTCTTTTTCCATCGAAAACTGAATCACCAAACGAATACAATTTAATGACAGGATGAAGGAAATGAGAGGTCACCTGCACTTGCATTTATCCCTCAGCTTTGAATTTGAAACGATTTTTCAGAATGTCTGGAAAATTAAATTCACAGACAGAAATATCTTATGTATGGAAAATTGTCAGGTCAGAGTACGAGAAATATTTTCTGTATATTCTCGTTCAATGTATGTATATTGTATATATGCATGAGAATCGCGAGAGGGATGAAACGTCGACAGAAATTAAAGATCAATATATTACAAGGCCTATATATCTGGACCAAATTCCATTCTTTACTGACCTGAGTCACGTGTAAACATTTTAATCTAATCGTAATGGCTCGTTGTGAACCATTTTCATCATCCTACATTTCATACATCGAATTGCAATTTTTTTTAACATTCTTTCTTCGTATAAATTTCTCTGTGTATAAAATTCACGCTGACTGAATATCTCTTCCCAGCATCTCATGGAGCAACTCTGCTTGAATATTTATTCTCAAAGCAGTTTTTTGATCCTTTTCCTCCTCTTATTTAGTATCGATTCTGAAAATAATTTTTCGTCTTTTTTTCCTCCCTTTTTTCAACCAATTTTCTCTGATTTAATATTTCGTTTAATAGATAAAGGGAGGAGAACCTGGGGCGACTGCGCGAGAAAACCAGACTATCGGTTTTGGAATGTGTGTGTTTGTAAATTGTTTAATTTGTACTGCAGGATTCATTATAGTTGAGACCTTGATTTTTATTGAAAATTATTTTTAGAAAGTACTTTTTAATAATTAATTAACTAATAAATTAATAAGTTAGTTTTAGGGGATTTATTTTCCAATTTATTTATCTGCCTGATAGAGATGATTTTTTTTAAATAAATGAAACTAAAAAAAAATGTTAGACGGAACATTGGGAATTTTAGATTATTTTTTCCAAGTCATGTAATAGATTTTGAAATATCTGTTTCATGTGATGGAGAATAAGTTGTTTCGTGAAAAGTTGAAAACTAGATTACATATATTTTTTGTGCAAACAATGCGGTTAGCCGCAGTCATCACTCAAAGTGGATCGTCCTGTATTTACTGTTTGTTTTATTCATTAGAATCAGAAGTTGAAGTTAACTGTTTATTCGCAAATAATAATCACGCGATGAATACAATTTAACGAGATTTTCATTTTCCAAAGGCTTTCAATTTATTCCTTTTATCTCTTTTTTTTTTTTTGAAAAGCATCGAATTTGCAAGAGAAAAATGACACAATTTTGATTTTTAATAACAAAAAAATAATTAAAATATGTAGAATTTTTGAATTAAGGAAAAATAAATTTTGTTTAAACTATTTAAATTTCTCAAATTGTAATAATGTTACTGAATGCTGAAAAATAATTGAAATTAAGGAGCAAATTAATTTTCTTTAAACAATTTTCTGTTATTTAACGTTGGAGGAAAAGTATTTTTAACGTTTTTTTTTTTTTTTTTATCAATTTATACTGAAGTTGATATTAGGCAGAGGAGATTTTATATAGACTTCTCTTTTTTTTTATACATGAAATACTTTCGATTCTAAATTTACTCCATGAGGGAACGTTTTCGCTATAAAAGTTGCACCTGCGCAAACCCCACGAAATTCAGATTCTTAATATTAATGTTGCACGCTGTACTTGACTAAGAGTTAGTGTGAATATGGCTGGATGCCCAGTAGAAGTCTTTTCGAGGGTGAGCCTGGAATCTCCCGCTTAGTGATACATATACACTCAAAAATTCGTTAAAATTCTCAATTCGATTTTGGCGAAACCTTCATTTTCAATTTGTGAAAACTCTCTAAAATATTTCAGTGACTTTCTTTTCTATATATTCAAATGAAAAAACAAAAATAGGTGGAAAAAATTTTTGTTATTCCTCAAACTGTGAACTGTACCTATTATAATTTTTAATTGCTGGAAAGATTTTCTTCTGACTTTCTTCATCAGAAATTGCAAATTTTGAAATGAAAAATTTTGGCAATTATATTTTTTTCTTCTCTCTTAATGTTGAATCATTCGGAAATTGTGTTTCTATCGGTTTAAAAATCCTACAGGTGCATCGGGAAATTCTGTGTTGACAATTGTGAAAGACATGAGCTTTTGTAACGTGGGTGGTCATTTTGAAAGGTATTGGAATTTTTTTCGATTATTGAGTGAAGAGAAAATTTTTGATTTTAATTTACCAATTGTGTGAGTTTATGTGTGTATTTATTGTATTTTTGTTAATGGATTAATATTACATTTGTTTGCATTTGTAATAAGTGTAAACAGAACCTTTGCTTTAATTGTTTAATTTTGCACATTTTTGTTTACATTTATAAAAATAATGTTCCGTTAAATCATTTCACTAAATTTCATTTCAAAATTAAAAATTTTGAAGTATTGATTAGAGAAAATAAGATTTATTTAAGGATATTAATAGGTTTGATTTAATTGAAAATGTTTTTGTTTCCTTCAATTAAAAAAATAAATCATTATTCTCCTTTTTACGATCATAATATATGTTTTTTTCACACAGTAATTCGAGTTCTTTTTTCATGGTCGTATACCCGCACCGGTAGTGAATAAGAATATCTTAAACTCATTAATTATTTTATCTTGTGTGTACATTCTAATTAAGTATTCTAAATGTATTCTAAATGTCATTTTCAGTTGGTTTCCATTTTCGTTGTACACAAAGAAGCTTTTATTTCTCTTTTGTTAACGATCCATTTTAGTAGAGTGTTTTAATGAGCACAACACATTTTTTTTATTTACTTCTAACAACTTAAACTACGGATTTTATAGAATATTTTAGAAAATTGTACATAAAAATGTTTTTTTTAAACTTTTCTTAAGTTGAAAAAAATTTTTCTTCTAACTTTCTTAATTTTTAAACTTTTCTCTGAATTTTTCTCCAGATCTATGAAACTTCTTTCATATTTTGAAATTATTTTAAAAATTGTGGAATTTTTCTGATGATTCTTTTTCTTTCTTGATTGCTTCAAACTTTTGAACTTGTTTAATTAGTTGGAAGAAAAAGTGGTATCACTTTCCTGATGTTTTATAAGAATTTTATCGATGTTGATAAACATTTTATAAACAGGTGGTAGAATTTTTTTTTCACATTGTTCTCAGAAGATAGAGCTATTAAAACGTATAATCATTAATGTTTCCTCTGGAAAAGTGGATAAATCAATAAATACGATAATCCAATCTTGAAGGAATTATAAAAAAAAAGTGTGTTCTTAATCTTTTGTTACCATATAAAGTCTTTATAAATTTTCCTAAATGTTTTGAAATTGATGCAATTTATTGGAGTTTTTATGTATATATTAAAAATTGTTTTTCTTTTCTTTCTTTGAGTCAAATAATTTTCTTAGTGTACGTCTAATTAGAGAAAGAAGCTTAAAATTTTGTTATTAAATCGCAAATGATTTTTTTTTTCATTTCAGAAACAATTCAAGTACAAGAGCTTGGAAAAGCTCTTTACGATTTATCAAAGGAGGATCCAAAATGGGTATCTTTCGCTTTTCATCCTTCTGCAATTGGTGCTTAGCGTTGCTCATTGCACTGTATTAATTATAATGGTAATTCGTTTATATCATTATAATGTTATTAGTTCCCAGTTTCAAACTAATTTCGAATAAATAAATTAATTTTCCAACTTTACTATTTCAGCTAAATTTCAAATCTATCATCACTTTATCTAATTTCAAAGTTTATTTTGAAAAATTTGATCAAGAATTAATTAATATTATTAGTAAATTATAGTTAGTTGACTAGTAATTATTATTTAATTTTAAGTATTGAAACTTGATTTCATTTTTTTTGTTTTTTGGCTAATTTTTCAATTGCTTGAAAAATCGAATTTTTATTTTAAAAAATTATCAATTTATTAATTAGATGAATTTTTTGTTTGGTGAATAATGTTTTTAATGTGTTTTTAATTTGTTTTTAGGTGACGATACAAAAATCAGTACCGGACGTGGTGACCTACTGTTTGGTAGCGGCACTTCTTTGTCCGGTAATAGCACTTTCGTTTAGGACAAAATTAATTGCAAAGAAGGCTTATCTTCCGGTTGTTCTGTCGTGTGTTATTGTCGCCCTTCTTGTAATTGGCGATTTAGCCGTGTCCCTTTACTACACTTTTACTAGCGCCGAGGACAGTCCGCCGATAAGGTAATTACGATAATGTGCACAACTTGGAATTGAGGTGCTAATCAGTCGAGGTCGCATTAATTATAAATATATATATATACACTATATTGTTAAACTTCGCCATCATTTTCTGTTAATTACAATTATCTTCATTATTATTAACACGTTACAATTTAAATATCAAATTATCACTTCTCTTTTATATTAAAAAAAAGCGACAAGAAAATTTTCAAGAATTAAAATTGAATTTAACAGAGAATTTTGTAATTTTACAGACCAGCGTACGCCACTCATGCTCTTTTGGCCTGTTACGTTTTTCTGCCATTGACGGAAAATTTGCACGCTTTCATTTTGGGGATGACGATGACTTTGACTTATTTGGCAAGTTTGTATCTTGTCACATACAGAAATATGCCGGATGCAAAAAGCAGGGTGAGTTTAAATGAAAAATATTTTTGGGAAAAAGTATTTGTTTGCTATAGAGGTGATAATGTTTTAATGAAGAAGGAGAGTGAGAGAAGTTTTCGGAGTTGTGGAAAAAGTTTTAAACTGATATGATTGTGAATTGTTAGAGAGACAAAAGGGTTTCTTTTTTGCTTTTTTCTTTTGTGGATTGACATTGGCTTTTGTGGTTGAGGTTTCTGGTTTCTCGTGGAAACTGCGCTTCATAGATGTATATGCAATCTATTTGTCGTCATATATGAATTTGCGAATTCTAACAAAAATGAATCACTATCGTGCAATAGTGCAAATGACGAAAATATATATAATTGCACGTGAACTAATTCTAATTTCGAAATAACGACTGTTTGAAGGCAAAGATTATTTTGGTAACACGGATTTCATTTTGAAGAAGAATTAAATCAAAGTGTTTAAAGATTCCAACAATAATGATTATAAAGTCTATTTTATGTAAATATATATTTCCATAGTCTCAAAGAAATTCTTTCCCTCTAACTTTATGCATACACAATCAGTTTCACTTTCATCCCCTTTTTAAATTAATCACATTTTAGATAGAAAGACAGAAAGATGAATTTGATAAGTTGCGAATTTTTTATTCTTTCCCGTTTTAATATAACACTTGGGAGATGTTATCAATGTGTCTTAAATTAAATTTGCTTTGCTTGCTTTTACCATTATAAAGGAATTTCAAATATTTTTAGAAAATTAAAAAATATTTACACAAACATTTTCTATTCGAACAAAAATGAATTTTTATTCCTGGCATTGAATCTCCACTTATGATCGAAATGTTTATTTTTCCTTTAAGATTAGAGAAAAAAAGAATGAGAAAAGAACGTAGACAAAGTAAATGTTTGGAAAATAATTTTTACACGCACGCTTTTCTGACATAATAAAGAAGAAATTGCGAAAAAAAATTTAGTTGACAATGATAAGCGAATATTATATTGATTTTAGATTTTTTTTTAATTGAAAAATTTTTTGTCGCAATAATATTAAAAATAATTTTTGATTTGTCATTGTTCTGTCACTATAGCAGTGAAATATTGATTTTTGGCAATGGAGATCAGTGAATAATGTAAAAAAATTGTTTCCATTATCTTATCGAATGGCAATTTGGTGATCAATAATGTTTTTTTTTTAATTTCAGATGATTACAGACTCAATATATTTCGCTACTGTTAATGGCTTAGGATTATACTTCAGATTCATGAATGAAGTCGTCATCAGAAGATCATTTTTAGATCGAAGAAAATGTGTTGAATCCACATTGAGGCTCAATTATGAAAAGGACCAAGAAGTGCGTGATGATAATATTAATATCTATAGAAAATTTTTTTTATTATTAAATTTAATTATTTCTCTTGAATTAATTGCGTTTTATTGTATTAAAATTTTTCTGATAAACTGGAATTATTTTTTTTAAAACAAGGAAGTTATTGTTTGCTGAGGAGTTAATTATTTCTAATTTTGTCTGATTCGATAAAAGATCTTAAAAAAGCACACGGTTACGTGAACCGTCTCGCAAAATATTCTGACTCATGAGGAAAATCTTATTCTAGATCTAAAATAATTCCCCAGTTGTTATAGAGTCAAGATAAAATAAACATTTTCTTTTTTTTCAATGTCAAAATAAACTTTTTAGGGATTTATTGTTATTTGAAATGTGTTGTTCTCTTGTTTTTAGGAGCAACTCACTCGGAGTATTTTACCTCCCCACTTTGCAGCAAAGATCAAAAAAGATTTTCGTGATATATTCAAATTTATCGAGGAGCACAAGAAACCACCTCCGAAGGGACGACAGCGCAAGTGAGTTTTTTTTTTTTAATAATTTTTATTTTTGTATAATTTTCTAATTTTTCTAATTTTGTGTATTTTTTTCAGCGATTTGTACGTTGAAACGCACAACAATGTTAGTATTCTCTATGCAGACGTGGTGAATTTTTCCGGACTCACTGTCACATTGCCGGTTAAAAAATTAGTCGAAACGCTAAATGATCTTTTTGGAAGTTTTGACGAGGCTTCGGAGAGACATAACGTGCTTAGGATAAAATTTTTAGGTGATTGCTATTATTGTGTCAGTGGTGTACCAACTCCAAATGCTCAACATGCAAAAAGTTGTGTGGATCTCGGTGAGTCTTGTAAAAATTTCTTTATGTACATATTTAAAAACATTTAATAGAAAGTGCAAATTCTTTTTTTTTATTTTGAAGGAACAAATTTAAATCAGCCGTGTAAAAATGTGTTGAATTTTTTAGTAATATATAATTTCGTTTACTTGCTTTACAGGTTTGGACATGATCAAGATCATTAAGGAAGTACGAGCAAGAGTGAAACGTGAAAGTGGAGTTGACGTGAATATGCGAATTGGAGTACATTCTGGAAAGATTATATCGGGTATTCTTGGTGCCAATAAATGGCAGTATGATGTCTGGTCACGCGATGTAGTTATCGCTAACAAAATGGAGCAAACTGGTAAACCTGGAAAAGTTCACATCACCCAAGAAACTCTCAATCTTCTAGATGCCAATCAATATGATTGCGTTCCAGCTGAAACGATAAATGATGAGACACTTAAGAAATATGGTATTAAGAAAAGTTACCTAATCACACCCACGTTACCTGCTTCACCGGAATCGCTGGTGCGTGACCTTTTATTATTTTTCTGTAAAACATTTGGAAATAATTTCACGAGCCTATAGATTTTTTTTTTGCATATTCGTGAAATGATTTCTTTGTGAAAATCATTGACAGGCGAACCTTGTTCCAGAACAGCGAGAACCCCTTGACACTTTTGTCACCGAGTACTCCACCACCAACGAGCAAACATTACGTGAGATGGTACAATGTACGGCCTAGCACGTCCATTGGACCTTCAGCAAGAAGTACGAGAAGACTCACGTCGACGATGAATAATCACGCTGATGTTTTTGCGAATAACTATCGAAGGAGGACACATTTCATGGACTCGTGTCTCAAGGATTATCATCTTATGCTGAAAGCCGCTGACGCTGAAATGGAGAATGCTATTAAGCAAATGCCCCTCAGCAAATGGGAGTTAGTATAATAAATATAAATAATATTCAGTGATCACTTCATTCTATTTTTTATAATTTTCAATCTTTTGCTCCTTTCTTTTAGAATATTCTAGTTAGTAACTAATTTTCTACTACAATTGAATTTTTTTCCAACAGACAATGGTGTAAATGGGAACATATCAATCCTCTCTTCTTGACATTTCCTGACAGGAGTTGGGAAGTACCATTTTGGAAAGAGCCAGATCCTCTTTTCAAATTTTACGTTGGTTGTGCAGCGCTTGTTCTGCTCTCTATGGCTCTTATTTTTCTGGTTCCTTCCTTATCACTTTCCCAGTAAGTCAAATAAATATTTTCATCTTATTTTTCTCCACGTGTTTTCAATGGAACTATTTTAAAAATTGAAGGTTATTAATTAATTTCCCAGATGAAAGTAATATTGACTTTGGAAAAAAAAATAAAAAGATAATTTAATTTTGCAGATGGCACTTGACTACATCCGTTGGTTATACGGTGGTAATGCTGTTTCTCATTGCGCTGATACCTCTCACTTGGATGCATTTTATCTGGAATAGATATAAAGATCCTCACGATGAACATGAAGGACATTTTCCACAGCCAACAAATAAACTTCTTCATTTTATGTACCAGACGAGTATCAAGGTTCGTATCTAATATACGATCGTAAAACTTGATTAAAAAGTAAATTCATAATTTGCTTTCTTAATAAATTTCAATTAGAATTTCTAACAGTTCAGGAAATTTATTCACATCAGCAAAAAATTGTGGAATTATTTTTTCTCTGAAAAAAATTATTTTTTATCTATTTTTGGTGATTCGTTAGACAGGATGTCTGATTATTTATTTGAAGAGATGATCTTTTAGAGAAGAAAAATTTTAGAAATTAAAAAATCCTTTAAGATTTTTAATTTTACATATTTGGAAAAATATTTTCAGGTTGTTTGGAGCGCTTTATTGAGAACGATACTTTATTTAGTAATTTCAATTATGTTGGCTACGTGTGCAATGCTCGATTTATTGGTAAGTATAATCTTTATTAATATTATCAATATTATATTATTATCAACATAATTACAACGGTAAATTACTCCTCTTTTAGTTTGAGTGCCATAATTCGGATAAACTTTCATCGAACAATGTGACTTCAGACATTGCTGAAGTCGGTTCAGCGAATTTGGATTGCATGTCGACACCATGGGTAAATTAAATTCGATTTTACTTGTTGAAATGTGAATTAATTACTTAAAATATTATCAAGAATAATTTGAGAAATTTTTCTTTCTTCGCAGCAAATGACGGAAACCTGTTCGTTGGCAATTCTGACCAGTTTTCTCTTTCTTCGGGTTCACTATCTTCTCAAATGGTTAATTGGAGTGTTTATAGTAGCCTTCTATAGTTGGAATATCTGGTACAATCGAGCTCTTATATTTAAGGTACATGAAATTTGATTCCTTTTCGAAATATTTCAAAAATTGGAAAATTTGAGGGATAATTTTTTATCGTTATTTTTTATTGTTACAGTCCGGAGAAACATGGAATCCTTATTTGGAGCCAGAGTTGGCACATTGTCTAAGTATTGCATTTTTGACCTTCTCCTTGCATCTTATAGATCGTCAGGTGAGTTTAGTCAAGTTAATGATCATGGGCATGCGTAAAACGAAAGGATTAATTTTTACTATGTTGTTAAACTCAATGAAAAATACAATTCCTCTTTTGAAATTTACATTCAAATTGGTATTTTTTTTTTTATTATTTATTTCTTTAACGATGATTATAATTAGATTGAAAAAACAAATTCAATTCAAGTCCATGATGTATTTGAGTTCAATTTGCAAAGTTCGAATTATCGAGCGATCCTTTTCGTTTCATCATCCGTTCAAGTTCACGTTCACGACGATTCATTCAGGCAGAGTACTTAAGCAGACTGGACTACCAATGGAAACGACAACTGACCAAGGAGCAGGACGAAGCTTTTCATACCCGAAACGCAAACAAATTACTGCTAAGGAACATCCTCCCTGAACACGTTGGTTTGTATTTATTTATTTTTTTTTTTTTATTGCTCTAGCAAACATAAAAAAAAATTACTGAAATAATTACAATGGATTGAAACATGAAATTTAATAATTGCGAGAGATATAAAAATAATCGATTGTTATCGGCTGATGGGAATCCTGTATGATTTTTGCTAGAGATTAATCTAATTGATGCAATGTAAAACAAACAGAATTATTATTCATTGCAGCGGAATTTTATCTAAATATGAATCGAACAGAGGAAAATGAACTTTATCACGAGGCACATGAAAATGTAGCAGTAATGTTTGCGTCCCTCACGGATTTATCGATTGACGAGAGCAATATTTTGGTGGACTTAAATGAAATTATTTGCGAGTTCGACAAGCTTCTATTTGAGGCTGATTTCAATTGTAAAATTGAGAAAATTAAGATAGCTGGTAAGGTTGCATTAAATTTATAAAATATGTATATTTACAAGAAAATTTTTTTTTAAATTTTGTAATATTTACGAAAGGTACGACTTATATGGCCGCTTGTGGATTGGAGGCATCAAGGAGAGATTCGATTTACAGTACGGGAAGTACCGGAAGTACAGTAAGCAATGATGATTCACAGGGTCATTATGATGTTGTGAAACTTATGGCCCAGTTTGCTGCACAGATGATGATTGTTCTTGAAAAAATGAATGCAGAATCATTTACTTACAATAAGCCATATGTGTAAGAAGTTGTTTGCTTTATTGAAAATATTTTTTAACTAGTGAATTTTCTGAAAATATTTTTTCAATTTGAAATTAGATTAAGAATTGGAATATCACATGGTGAAGTGACAGCCGGTGTTGTGGGTGCTCAGAAACCACTTTACGACATTTGGGGAGATGCTGTTAACATGGCATCACGAATGGATACAACTGGAGACGCTGGAAAAATTCAGGTTTTAAAATAATAATTAAAAATTGTCGCAGAATTTTCTAACAAATAAAATAGTTTTGATGTTATAAATAAATTAAATAAATCATTAAAAATTATTCACAGGTTACTAAAGAAACGGCCGCAGTTTTAGAGCAGAATGGCGTGAAATGTCATTTACGAGGTGAAACTTGGGTGAAACCAAAGGGTTTCGTGACAACTTATTTTGTTGGCATTGACGAGAGTAAACAACTTCAAAGAACAGAATTTGTCGAAGAAACAAATTTATGACAAAAACGTTTAAACGTTGAGAAACCATCGCTAAAAGTTTCGCATCGAAAAAAAAGGAAATGCAGGGATCAAAGTGGATTCAAGAAGAAACCAAAGACAGTTGTCAAACCAAAGAAGAGTTAGACAAAATAATATCAGAATCTGCAGAAAAAATTTATCGCCACTCTTCTCTTAAATGTTGCTGAAAAAACAATCAATATTTTTAATTGTAGTTGAAAACAAATTGAATATTTAAATCAAGTTGGATATCGTCTCGATGTTTAAAAAGAAAAAAAAAATTATTACAAATCGTAATAATTTGCAAAACTGCACAATTAAAATTATTCGCAAAAAAAATTTATTACTGCGGAGTAAATTTTCCGCGATATCAGTACAATTACGTTTGGTCCAAATTAAATTTTAATGTAAATGGGACGCAAACGATAATCAAAATGGACGAGACTGAAAGTCGGCTCTAAGTACGATTTTGAAACGGAGATTTTTCGCACATTTATTCAATTATCAAACAATATTCATAAATAGTCTTTAGTATTTGACGAAAAAAAAGAAGAAATAAGAAGTTGTATCCCAGAATCGTGCTGTGAATTAAATTTTAAATACGTAACAAATTTACCAATTAATTAAAAGAAATTCACCTAATTTACATATGTCTGTAAATTAAGTTTCATTTCAACATTTGTAAATATTCACTCGTATATGTTCCTAAGGACCTAATTTAGGTCTTAATAACGACCTAATTTCAGTCTAAAAGTAGAATTAAAATATGAGACAATTTTTTTTAGTATACGTAAAAGAAAATTTATTTACTTTTTAGCTTAAAACAAAACTCGATTCTGGTTTAACAACCATAAATATACATTTTCATAATCACATTATTCTCATGACATTCCAAAATTTATTTATATTTTTTATTTATCTTAGTTATTAAAATTGTTTTTCTTTAAAATAGTGAAAATATTAATTTTCTTGAACAAAACTACAATTTATAGATTCAAGCGTAATTAGAGCATTTCATTGATCCATTATAATATCTCGTACAATTGCGCGTATGTATTATAATATATATATATTCAAAGAAAGTAACGTTCCAAGACTTTATTTTTGTACATGGCGGGAAAAAAAAAATTGTCTACCTGCCCTTCCTATTAATTTGTAAATACCTCCTGTATATATATTTTTTCAAGTTGTAAATCTCTCTGACAAGTGTGATTATTCCATAATTTTAATAAAGTATTTATTATAGTGTATAAGATCATTACTTGTTTTTTCTCTTCATAGAAAATATTAATTGTAAGTATTTTTTTTCTTCTTTCATTTCTTAATTTGTCTGGTTTTGTTTATTGTTTCTTTTGTTTACTTGACTATTTCATTTTTTATATCTTCATTATACGATTTTTGGTTATTTTTTTGTTTACATTTTGTTTTTAATTTCGATAGAAGAAATTATTTCTTTTCGGTTCTTATTAACAATTTTTTGACTTTTTCAGATTCTTCGATTTTTTTTGGGGGAGGAAAGAAAAGAAACTGTCTGTCAGTCGATCGAGAAATGAAGAATTTTACTGGAGCGTGACAAATCTGCATATTTTTTTTTCCTTTTGCTTTGAATTGAAACGATGTTTTTATGATTTGAACAATGAAAAACGTGTTCGCGTATGTTTTAAAGTGTTTCAGTAGCAGTACTTTCAATTCACAACCTACAACAGGTACATGCGCAGTGAAGGGACCTTGGCTTTGCGTACGGCGCGAGTTTCTTTGGAAAAAATGAACAGAACGCTTGCCAGTGAAGTCCGGACCAGTCGAAGGTCCACCAGGTGACTTTTAGTGCCTCCTTTTCTCATTCATTATACATACAACAAAGATTTATCTCAATTTTTTTGAAATTTATTCACTTACATATAGAAATAATTTTTTTTTGCAATATTTTCCCAATCAGGAATTGAAAATGAAGATGAAACTGATGTTGTCGAGAGGAGAGTAAAATCACAGAGGTTGTCGCAAGAATCGATCCATTCGAGACACAAGCTTTTTATCTTCTTCCGGAAAATCTCTCTCTCCCCTCATCACGACGACGACGACGAGAGGGAAAGAAGAAGAAATTGCGTGAAATCGATTTTCTCGAGTGTGACATCAATTACCTTATACCACATCACCTGATATAAAAAGAAACTGGACAATTGTGTTGACGTTTCTAGCTCCACGTGACTTGACAGCAACTGTCAAAATACGAGAAAAAAGTGAGGTTCTTGAATATTAATATTTAAAAAAAAATGGCTTTGAAATTTTTAATCTTTCGAGAAATAACGTAATTTTGTAAAGTATTTTTTCACAATTGAGGATAAATAGAAGTTTGTTTGATACATCTCTGGAAATTGATGTGTTAGTTTTCAATATTGATAGGAGAAAATAATTGATTGGGATTAGTAATAATTAAAGAAGACGAGATTTGAGAATAATTTATTAAATATTTTGTGCTATTGTGATTCTGACTCGAGAGGAATTGTTTGACAGATTAAAACCTTCGAAATGGAGTTCAAGTTCAACGTGAATAAACTCTTGCCCCGGAAAATCAACAAGATCACGCACACCCTTATTCCTGAGGACTTTCGAGGCGATCGAAGAGAGTTCAAGTGAGTTACCGAAATTTATTTACGTTTACTGTTTTTCGTCACGAATTACAATAATTGTTATTATTATAAACAATCATAATATTTAAAATACTCGATAAAATTTAAAAAAAATGTTTTTTTTTTCTTTACCTATTTGAATATTTTTTAAGTCGGAAAAAACATGATTAATTAATGATTGTCCTAAAAAAATATAACTAATCGGTATTTATTTAATTATATTTATCTTGAATCATTTATTATCTATTTCAATTTAATAAGTATATAAAATAATGAGCTATTCGCATGATAATTTTCCTTTCTTAATGTGACGAAATCTTCTATTGTCTCTAGAATTTGTAAATAACATTATGTAAGCAATAAGTTTATTTCCTTGTGATATTTTTTTTTACCTTTATTTCACAAATTGATATGAAAATAGGAAAGAAATCATTTTTTTCGAATAATAATGTTTGAAATTGAAGATGCGTAATTTTTCGAAAGGAAAATTATAGTAAAGTTGATTATTTATATATACAAAATGATAATTAGTCATCGCGTGACTGTTTGCTGGTTTTGGAGATTACGTCTCACAAGTTTCACGTCTGCAGAACGTCTGCATCAAACGCAATTGAAGGTTAACACCTTCAATTGTGATACATTAACCAGTTCGCTTTCACTGTTCAATGCCAAATTTATCATTATCTGAATGAGAAAATGGATATTCTTATTTTATCAGGAGAAAAGGGGATTTTTTTTTGTTAATAATTTTTTTTTTTTTGTTAATAATTCTCATTTTGTAGTAGGAACTATTTTCAGATTAACCGTGTGTAGGCGATGAAATCAAACGCGCGATATTGACATTGAAATATTAAATTGCCTCTCCTTCCTTTTTGAATAATTTTTCGTATAAGGAAGTTCTCCTTCTTTAATATCATAAAGAAAAGGAACTTCAGAAAATTTTTCATATGAAAACATCTCATTTGTTTTGCGTAATTATTTTTGTTTTGTAATAATTCTTCATTAGTTAATTGTAATTTTTTTTAAATTACGTATTTCTCTGAATTTTTGGGGATTATTTATTTATTTATCCTGAAATCAAATTTGGGGAAAAAATCGACTGCGGAATATTTTAGCGTGGGACGTTGAGACAAATCTCCGTGGGCAGAGAAATATGCTGTAAAATGGATAAAATTTAATTTCTAAAATATAAAAAAGTAACTTTCTCGGTTAAAATACTTAAAAATGAATAATTTTTTCCTAAATAATTATTTAGGCCTTTAAAGACTAAATATTGTTTGGGAATAAAAATATTTAGTATTGGAAAAAATGTTTAATATTTGAAAACGAATTCGAAAGTAAATATTAGTAAAATTTATTATTTGCGAAAAATGATGGAATTTATCTAGTTTTTAATAAAAGATTCAATTATTATAATTGAATATGAAGGAAAGTGAGAAAGTAACGAGGAAATTTGCTAATTTATTTTTATTTTATTATGAAAGTTTGAGAATTGTTCAAGAGTGACTCACAGTCACGAAAGTTTAGAATGTAGCGTGATCGAAATTGATATATCAACAAACTGCTGTAGTTATAGTTACGTGATTGCCATATAATTATACGCGAAATGAGGAATTTCGTTTTTCTCGTATTTTAATATATGATTTATCCTATCGATTTAATTAGAACCTCAAATTGAAGGCGTCAAGTCGTTTTAATTCCAATTTGTATATGTAATTTAAAAAAAAATATTTTCGTGAATTTCTATTTTAAAATTTTAAAGTAGATAAGTAGAATGTATATATCTCGAAAGGAAATCCTCAATTACAGTATAAGAAAGATAATCTCAAGAAAGAAATAGATAGAAAAAAAAATTGAAAGAGAAATCAGAATTAAATTGATCCGTCATTTTTCGATTATAGGAGAGAGAGGAACATTAGCTAATGACTTCTACCATCATAGGGTTTGAACTACTGAACTGGAAAAAGGCACGATGATATCTCATTAAACATTTTATTTTTCTGACACGCGATGAGCGAAAGGGTCTTGTAAAATAGTTCTCAAAACCTAGTTTTTTATTTCACGCCTCTCGAAAATAAAAAATTGAACTATCATCACTGAATATTTACAATTTGTCGGCAAAATCCAAGTTTTATTTTATTTTTATTTATTTATAAAAGGATAAACAATTTCATTACTTTCTAAATTACATTTTTTTTGTAAATTCTTTGATAAATTGATAAGATTTAATTTAGTTGAGGAGAAATTGCCTTCCACTGAATATTAGTTGAAAATGTGGAAATTTAATACTCGAATGCCTTTAAAAGTGTGATTAAAATGTCGATGACTGATAAACCTTACGTAATTATTCTCATAGTATATAGTTACTCAGGCGTGAGTTTTCAACCTTGATTTAAAACGTAATTTGAATCATATATCACACTTAAATCATTATAAAATAGACATAAAAGGAAGAAAAATTTAATGAAAATGAAAAAAAATTGAAGAAAGTATTTTTAAAAAACTAATTTCGAGTTTTCAGACTTCTTTTTCCATTTTGATGTTTTCAAGATGAAAGTTTCCTTCGAGGTTTCCTTTTTAATTTTATCGTTCCCTTAGGTTTTTTACTAACGGAATTACGTCTGTAATTAACTCTCTGTGGTGTGTTTTTACACCGTTATTCGTAAAAGTCCGTTTTGCTTCAGAGAGCGAAATTTCTTCCCATATTTAAGAAAAATATGTATCGTGATGAGAAATAGAAAAATGTATAATACGTAATTTCTAACTTTAGTTTACAACCTAATTTTTGCTTTAATTATATATTTTTTTTTACACTTTTTCTGTTAGACACCTGTGATAAAATTGTCTTTTTTTTTGCTGTGGAATAGCGAGCATGTCGAACGGGATATTGCGTGACAGAAATGAGTCAGAATTTTGATTGTGTTCGTCTTTTTTATTTTTGAGAATGTGTGGCAAATGAAATGAATTCGCGTTAATGGGAGCCTGATGGATATAAAATGAAAAATTGGAGCAACTTGAACATAGAGCAATAAATGATGAGTGTTTTGAAAGTGGATCTTGTGGGAATCATTCTTAGGTCATTCGTGTTCATTAATGCAAGTCTCATGCAAATTTTATATTATTATAATGACGATGTATAACGAAAATTCCACAGATTGTAAATTTTCCAACAAAATTATTTTTTTTACATACATTTATTTTATTTTATTTTATTTTATTTTTTATTTATTATATATTATATTATATTCTTTATTTATTTTCTTTACTGATAAAAAATGAAAAATGTTTAAAAAAAATTCAAATATTAGTACACAAAATTTTATTAAATTGACGCAATTTTTTGTTTTGTTTTCAGCGAATGCCAGAGGCAGTTGACTCGAATTTTGGACGAAATTGGCGAGGCATCATCTAAAGCACAAGGACTCAGTAAACCAATAACTAGTGCAACAAAATTGAGAAATTCGGACCAGACAGTCTACATATTAGTCGACAATGAAGGCAACAAGTAAGTTATTTTTTTTTAAATCTCGTTTGTCTTATATGCCTTCAACAGAAATTAATGTAAATTTCTTCATTATGTGGGAGGGAAACACTTTGGGAAACGGGAAACAAAAAGGAAAAGTTTCTAAAAGTAAGAAAGTGGTGTTTAAAAAGTTGAGATAATTTTTAAAAACAAAAGCAGTAATTTCGATAAAGGAAAAATGATACAGAATCGTAAAACTGACCAGCAAACGAGCTAGAAACTAAATTAGCAAGAAAGAGTTCAAATGGATCGATGTGGAAATGGTTGAAAGTCTAGACTGCAGAGTTAAATTACAATATTTCAAATGCTGGAGATAAATATTTTATGTATAATTTAATTTGCTTTAATTTTAATTTTATTGTGAACCATAATTATTTTTTTTTGAAGAATTTTTTATTGTTTTTTGTTCTTTTTTGTGACAAAAAAAAATTGTCGAGGTGGGAATATTTTTTTAAAACGCAAATGGTAAATATTTTTTTTTTACACACAATAGAAACTTGGATCCTGTCATGGATTTCTTGTGCTTGCTGACTCTTGAAAAATGGATAAAAGAAATTTTCTCTAAACCTTTCACGTTTTGACCTCTTTTGTTCGACACTTGGAGAAAAATAAATTACATCTCGTACCACGACCAATAGACTCAATTGTTCAATCGGAATTGGAACTTGGCCAGGCCTTTTTTCCAACCCCTTTTAAAATTACCCCACAGTCTAACATTAATTTGCGTTATGAAGACCACTCCCTGTTTTATAATTCAAAGAAGCTTTCACCCTTTTTACAATCTAATTTTTTTGTTCCTAAACACTTCTACTTTTTCTAAAATTCTATTTACCTTCTTCTATTTTCTTGGTTTAGTTTAATTATTATTATTATTAATAATAATAATTCCAATTACTCAGGGGATAATTATTTATTAAAAATATTTCAGTTAATGGGGAGGAAAATTATTCAGCTTTTTAATTATTTACTTTATTAAATCGAGTTTCAAATAGTCAGAAAAAAATTTACACTAAAAGAACAATGATAAAAAATATAAAATGACAAAATGTAGAAAAGGATAATAAATTGCAGGAAAAAAGATTTATTAATTAATGGAAAATTCCTTATAATATAAACTAGTTTTGGAATCAGTCGATATTGCCGTTAGTTTGAAGTGTCTTCGTTAATGTCATTAGAGACGATTTTATTATGCAAATTGACAAGACCTTCGGCTGGTTTACTTAATGTAATTTAATTCCAATTGTCATCCATTGGTTTCTCCTTTCTTGTCCCTTATTTTCCCCTAATTAATTCAATAGTGAATAAATTTCCATTATCAATATTTTATCGAAAATTTTATTTTTTTTTATTTTTATATTTTTATTCTCACTATTTTTAAATTTATTTTTATTTTATATATTTAGGGTTCAACAATAGAATTTTTTGATTAGCAATTAGAATTTAAATTTTTTTTGGTCTTAATTTTAATTAAATTACTTTTTTTGTCGAAAAATTGCGCGGCGGAATAAATGTTTGAATAGTGATGAGATTGATTTAATAGGTGTTGAAGGGTCCTTTGTTGACCTTTAAATGAAATTTTCATGAATAAATAATCAATTGGGAAATTAATTGGTTTGTGTGTTTGTATAATTTACAGTGGCTTGGGGAGTGTAATTGGCCTATTAAAAGTTGGATCGAAGAATCTCTTTATGTTCGACGAAACTGGGATCCATTATCAATTGAAGCCAAGATGTATATTGGATTTTTATATTCATGAATCGCGACAACGAATGGGGCTTGGCAATCTTCTCTATCAGCACATGCTCACTGTAAGTTTTATAGATTATTGATCTTGTTCGTTTTGTATGTACACGTACATACGTCGACACATCACGTGAATTCTATAAGTAGAAAAAATTATGGCTTAAACTGTGTCATTGTACACTTGTAAAGCAAATGACCAAGGTTCCTTTTGCAAGGAGAAATTATTCTTTGACCGTATAAACTTTCTTTCACTAGGTTAAATAGAATTTGTCATCCTTTAGAATATTTTATTTTCTTAATTTCCATATAGTTGTCATTAATAGTTTATTTATCGATTCACTTTTTATTATTATACATAATACATAAATATTAGGAACGCAATCCACTTTCTTTTCCAATAACATACTCTTTATTTTATTTTTCTCGTATTGTTTGGAAAATTTTCCATTTTTACCAACCGGAAATATTTATTTTTATTTATTTATCGATTTCTTTCTCTTTTTATTAATATATATTTTTAGAAATTTATTTTCATACTGTTTCGTTTTGAAAATATTTATTTATTTTATTCTTTCAATATTTTTCTTTCTGAAATATTTATTTTTCGATATTTCGAAAATATTTATTTACTTTTCCTTACTTTTGAAATATTTGTTATTAACTTTTTGACAAATCGGGACAATTGTGTTTTTATTTTTTTGTTTTTTAGTGGATTCGATTGAAAAATATTATTGGTATTTGGGGTAAATTCTGTAATGAAGAAGGAAAATTTACCTTGTGAGGAAAGATATTTATCTAACGAGAGATATTAATGTACGTTTCCGTAAAGGTAGACATGAATTTAATGAACAAATAGCGTTCGCGTGGATTCCACTTATTTCGTGTGAAAATATCTATACAGTGTAGCAATTTTCTTAGGGAAATTTATTGTACGAGAAAAGAGCATGTCGCGTGTTTACCAAAGATCCCGTTGTTGTCCTCCTAAACAAGATTAATGTCCCTTAATTTGTTTCTCACCCAGAAAATTTTAAATTCAACAGGAAAAAATTTTACAACCTTTGACAATTTTATTTTCGACTGAGAGAATTTTTTTTCTCTATCAGCAAATAATTTTAATTTAATTAATTAAGTAATAAATTAAAATTCTTTTGTTAAAAAATCTAAATGTATTTCTTGTTTAAATGAAAAAGCTTCTTTATTTAATTTTCTTGCAATTAAAGAATCGGTTCTACTTTCTATATCCTTCGGAAGTTTCATCAACAATGGATCTTGGTAGCACTATTACAAAAGTTCATTATGCATGAGTGAAGTGGGTAGGTAACTTCGTAAGGTGACTGAACTCGAACAACTTGTTTCGTTTGCGTTTAGTTTCGATTTGGCAATTTGCTCCTTATCTACCCTTTTTAATCTCCTTATCGCAACATTTCACAAAAGGTCATTAATCTCTCTCCCGTTTTAGGTAACAATTACGTTTTAAACTGGAATAAAAGGCGAAAAAATTTTTTTATTATCATCCACTTAATGAATAATAATTGTTTCATTTTATTTGGAAATATTTTACGTTTTATTTTGATATATCTTGATTTTAAAATTTAAACTTCAGCTTTTTTCCAAATAATTATAAAATATAAAATAGTAATTCTTTTCTTTATTAATATTGTGATATTCTTTTTTAAATAGTAAAGTATAAATTTATAGAAAAATAAGTATTAAATAGTAAAATAAGATTTTTCTTATTTATTAATACTGTTTTATTTTTACAGGAAGAAAATCTACGACCAGTTAAACTTGCAATCGATCGTCCCTCTGAGAAGTTTCTATCTTTCATGAACAAATATTACGGATTATCTGACATAATATCACAAAATAATAAATTCGTCGTCTTCGAGGGATTTTTCGACGATGGTATGTTTTTTCTATTCTTTTTAAAAATTTTAAATTCCTTTTACATCTTTTTTTTCGATTTTCTGCAATTTTCTTATATTTTTTTACACTTATTTTTTTAAGAAAACAAATTTATTTTTTCTCCTATCTTTAAAGGAAGTTTTATTGAGCTTTAATCGTTTCGTGATCTGAAATAACAAGAAAAAAGTATACGAAAGCTTTAAATAAAAAAATATATCACGCGAAACTCTATAGGGTCATAATTTTTTCAGCATATCTCACTTCTAGTAAAGTTCATATCTGGGAAGTTTAATCAAAATTCTGATATACACTTGAAACTAATCAAACCTTTAACGAATCGATACTTTAGAAGACTATATCGGATTGAAAAGGCTGATAACCTAATTATTAAACAGTGATGGAAAGTTTCTATAACAATTGAAAATTTTCTAATTTAGAAAGTGATGTGAATTTAAGTATATTCTTGAAAGTTCGATATTTTTTTGGCTTGTAATGAAATAAAATTCAAAATTGAAAGTTTTTTTACTAATAGTATTTTTCTATTTAAAAGTTAATTAAAATTTTTTATTTAAATTTTTGGATTGATTTGGTATTGATTTGTTTTGTAACTGTAATGTTGAATTTTAATATTTTAAAATTTAAATATAGGGTGAAAATAGTTATAAATTATAAATTATCTAATTTCAGTTAGTATACATAGTTTATTGCAGAAATTTGAGATGATTATGACCGAAAGTGCTCCAAGAGTAATTAGTATTATTAAAGCGCTCGTTAAACATACTTTGATTCATGTAAGACATGCCAAGATTCATCGAAGGACGATCAATCTTACTTTGTAAGTTGTACTTTATAATCAGCTTGGCTGACAGTTCTCGTCCTAAATTGGTAATTCCAGGGTGAGTTTAAAATCGCGGTCAATGCTATACAAATGCTATAGTTGATTTATAAGTTCATGAAACTTCACTTATTGCGCCCATGAAAAATTGCGTCTTCCGTTTATTTAAAAAAATTTTTTATTTATTTTTCATTACTTTTTTTATTTCAAGGGGAAAGTTTTTCTTAAATTTTAATTATTTTTTTCCCTGTTTCAGAGGAGCAGGAAATTAAGGGCAACAGATACAGTCAATCGGCCAAGTTTTCTGACAGGTCTTCCTGTTATAGTAGCAGTAGTGAAAATGGAAGGAGGTATTTTTTATTTAATTTTACACATAAAAAAAATTTACAATCCTTTTTATTTTTTTAATTTTTGAAAAATCTTTCTAGCCTGAATGGAAGTTCACAATCGGCGAGTGTTTTACCTCGAAGCGCTTTTGGAAGATATGCTGCTGCCCGTCCACCTTGTTCCATGGCTACTGTGAGTATTAAATTAATTATTAGGTAATTAAATTCATTAATAAGATATTGATTAATAATTAATTCGTTAACCTATCGTTTTTCAATGCCTAATTGCCTTATAATACTAACAATGAATTTAAAACTGGGGCACTTGGTGTAATAAATGAATAATTTAATAATAGATTAACGCTTTTTCTAGATAATTCATAACACTGCAGTGCTTGGCCAATCTGCCGAGCGAGCAAGGTGAGTTTAACCGGACGATAAATGTGCACTTAAAAGGCGCATGTTAATGTTCTCATTGCTGTCATTGTTGTTGTTAAATTTATTTTTCACTGAAGAATTTAAAAAAAAACATTTTTGCAATCTGCAATTATTGAAAAATTTCCTGAAGAAACACTCAATAATTAAACGTTTAAAAAATGCAACTTTGGAAAATTTTCCTTTTAAGAAAACTTTATCTAATGAAATGGAAATTCTTCAATTTCTCTCTTAAATGATTTATTTGCTGTTTTTCAGTTAATTGTTTTTTACGTTTTGTTAGTCAGTGGAAGGATCATTACTGGATGGG
The DNA here is from genome assembly GCA_001855655.1 of Leptopilina clavipes. Classification (NCBI taxonomy): domain Eukaryota; kingdom Metazoa; phylum Arthropoda; class Insecta; order Hymenoptera; family Figitidae; genus Leptopilina; species Leptopilina clavipes. The sequence continues at coordinate 68,081 of JUFY01029021.1, read as the reverse complement.
AGAAACGACTTTCGCCGGTGATTCGTAATGCACTTAATAGCTCGCAATTAAATTTTTTGGTGAAAGTATAGATATTTATTCGTCTAGAAGAATTCGTTAGTCATCAAATGGCAAAAATAGAAAAACACTTTGTCACTTTAGTTACAGGTTTTTTTCAGATAAAATTCATTTTTTGGTCAATGTAAATAGATATTTATGTGTAATTTATTTATTAATAATGAGCTTCATTTATTATACGTGTCTTTCGAAGGATTTTAAAATTTTTCTGAATTTGAAATCTTTTCTTTGATATATATATTTACAGAATTTATTTTTTAAATCATATAAAGTTAATTATTTTTGTTTCTTCTATTCCGGAGAAAGACACTGTAGGCATAGTTTATACGATTATTATTTATTTACCACTGTATTTTTGATTTCGTAAAATTATATTTTGATATTTATTAAATTTGTTTCACTTGTTATATTGCTTGTTGTTTTTATTTTTTATTCCTCATTGTTTTGTTCGTGTGAAGGCATAAATTTAGCATCGCACTTTTTTTTATATTTGTGTTTGATGCAATTTGTTTTTAATCGTGTTCTATTTTAGTGAATCAGATTTTCGACGAGGTTTACAGACACCGAATTCGAAAATTGAGCGACCACGCTCACTGAGTTTGTATTCTGAGGAGGAGCAGAAAACTCGCAACAATGAATTATCAACGGTACCAACACCGGCATTGCCGGATGATCAACCACTTCCTCCAGTTCCACAAACTCCAGCAATTCCGGAAGTGCCATTAGTGCCAGAAGTGCCGCTAATTCCTGAGCCGGACGATACTGAGGAAAATACTGAGCCAGAAATTGTTGAGAAGCAGAGAGAGAATAGCGTAAAATCATCGCCTTCCTGTGGACAGGAAGTTGCTGGTACCACACAAGCTGGTCACCTTGATCTCAAATTTTACCACTCGCCTCTGTGGTAATTTTTTTTATTCGAAAAAGAAAGAGATGAAATAAATGGTAACAGTAAAAAAAAATCGTCCGTGTCAATTCTGAGTTTTTGCACAATAGAAAATAATTTTTTTTTTTAGTACATATTTCGATAACATTAATATTGTCAAAAACTGCCTTGGAAAGTTTTTTCATTTTTGGTAAAATTGAATCTAGATTTACATACGAATTTTCGTAAAGTCGGACAATTTTTGTAAGTGAACTTTTTAATTTTTTTAAACATACACTTAAGGAAACATTTATTTGGAACATTAAAAAAATTTACATCTTACTTTTTCGTGTTTTAAAAATTATTTATCTGTTCCAGGTGAATTTTATTGTGTATGTTTCGAAATAGGTTTTTAAATACTGCACGAGAAATAATAGTGAAAGCAGCACAAAGTACCGATATATGAATATATTGATCTTACTTATTAGTGTAATAAATACAGACCTAATTTCACGAAATTTAGGTTTTCTTTTTCATGTGCAACATAACTTAGGATATTAATGATAAAATAGAATGGCAAACAAAATAATTAAACATTAATACGCGAATATTTAAGGTAGACCTTCTTTATAGGATAATGATTAGTACACGCAAGAATAATCTATACAAAGTATTACTTTTATAGTTTAAAATAACAAATTTTATATTATTCCTTTGACTATATAAAACTTTTCATTATAATTGTAAATATCACATTTTTATTTCTTGTTATTATTTTTTTATTTACTGTTAAGATGGAATCTATTTATTTAATCATGAATTTTATATTTATAGATTATTTATTTAAAGAATTTAAAGTTCCTATTTAATGTTATAATTTATTTTTTTAATGTTGCAACTTGCAATTCAATTAATATTTAACTGTTTGATTTGACTTAGTTATATTTTTTTAAACAGTAAGGCGGAAATTTGAAAATGAAAATAATTTTATCAGCTATTGTTTAATTGTTCTTGTTTAAATAAGTCTTATTACGTGAAAATTATATTCTATGTATACGAAAACTCTTCGTTTTATTCATAATTAAAATAAATTTCTTTTCAGTAACGGACTCTTTTTGCCTCAAATTCTTACATTTTCTTTTCCACAATTTAAAAATTTTATTTTGCTAGATATCAAAGGGAAAAATTAATTCAAATAGATTAGAAAATAAATGTTTTATTTTTTTCTTTTGGTTTCAAAGTCTTTCTGTAAGGCGCAATTAAATCCCGCTATAAAGTCACATTTCCGAAAATATAATTTTAAATTTATAAAGGAGAATTAGATTTCTTTTAAAAGAATTTTTGTACGAATTTAAAAAGTAAACTCTTTAAATAAAACAGTATGGATTGTAAATTCATACGTGATATTCACCACCGTCTAATTTCTCATCGCTGATCCATGAAATAAGACCTGTACTTGTTTCTTGAGATAAATACATAGAACCGATTAAAATTCCATTTATGATACCGAGCAAAATTCCTCCGACTATATCGAGTAAATAGTGTCTTCTCATTAAAGCCCTTGAGAGACAAATACTAAACGACCATGCTAATAAAGGAGGAATGAAAATATAATTCACAGGCCATAAATTGATGAAAAAATAAACAATATAAGCTGCTCTTGATGCATGACCAGATGGAAAGGAAAATTTATCAGGACCAATTCCAAAAATATCGGTATTTGGTGTTGGTCTTCTTCTTCGTACCAGTGCTTTTATAATAGCAATAATTACAATGTCGGTAAATATACCTGTAAAATAATTTTTAAAAATCAATTTTTATTGCAGAGAAAATTTTTATTCTATCTTTCGCTCTCACGTTGAGAATATTGTAAGACTTTTTAGTATTTAATTTTAAAAAGTTTACAAAACCTTTTTTGAAGATTGAAAGCGAATGATAAAATATTAATGACAAGTGTTTTATAAAAATTGATTTCTTACCAATTAAAAAATTAACCTGCATCTGGTACAGATTTTTACTATTTATTATCCATATAAAAGCGAGCCAAGTCGCGATCCAAACAATTCCATGACATGATATCTGAAAACAGTTTAAATTAATTTCATTTTTTTTTCTTTTAGCAGAGAATGATAGATAATAATTTTTTTTATTACCTCTAAAGCTCGATAGTGCGTCTTTAATGAACGAAAAGCCAAAAATTTTTCCACAACTTTTACAAAAGAATCTGTAACGTATGCATCTACTGCTAGAACCTTTCTTAAAGTAGATGGAACTTCTCTTTTATTTGCCTGTAAAACGGTATTATTTATGAAAAATGAATATTCAAACGATTCATAATCAATAATAATTTATACAATGACTATTAAAATAGGTATTTTGCAACTAAAAATATTTATTGATTAATTGAACATTTATTTATTGTATTTATATAGTTTTTAACAGTTAATAAAGAAAACTATACAAATATAATAAATCATAGTATGTTTATTTATAAATACATAAAAACAATAATAATTATTCTTACCTCGTTCATAGTTTAAAATATTTTTTAAATTTATTAATATGGTAAAATTTAATTGACACAGAGAAGTGATAGTATTTATAATCTTATCACATATCGTTTGTCATCACTATTTACTCCCAGTTATATAAATATTACTTAAATACAAGTGTTTTTCTCTTTTTTATAAAGTTTTAATCAACTTTGGACTTTATGGTTATGTCAAAATTGATAAATATAACCTTAAATTTTCACAAATATTTTTTTACGGTTTTTACGCAGTTAATGGTAACTAGCGTACGTAACTACACGTACGATGAATAACGATCGTTACGGTTTATAACGGAGAATGCTGTTTTGATTTTGACAGAAACGGTTTTGTGTTTATTTTTTTGCTTTTTTCAAGTCAAAATATTAATTTAATTACTATTATTTTTGTGAATTTATATCAGTGATGCTCTATGACATTAAAACGTTAAAATAGTGGTTTGAATTATCATTTTTGGTGCTACTTTTAGTAATAATTCGCTATAATTCTGTGACCTAACCTCAAAGTGTTTACATTTTATAGCTGAAAAGGCGAATGTTTTGTTTAAAAATGTGAAAAATTTGTTAATTTTGATTTGAAATGTGATATTTAAACTATTTAGTGTCTTAATTTATATGATTTTTTAATATATTAATAATAAACTTAAAGAAATATCTTTTAAAATGGAGAAAAATTCGTCAACAACACCAAAAACACCAAAAAATAAATTCAAAATCAAAAGGTAATGAAAGAGTCTACTTTTATTAATAATAATTAAATTATAACGTTTAATTTGGTATTATATAGTGTCCTATTGGACTTATCTGACAAGTTAATTTTTCAGTTCTAGACAAAACAACAATTGAATATTTTTCTAACGTTTTAATTCGTTTGTTTGTTTTAGGATTGGTTCAACCCCAGATAGTGATAAGAAGGTGAATTTAAATACTGTGGCAAGTGCTCGTTTTGCAACTCGTCATAAATCTACAAATTTGCACGATCTTTCTCTCAATGTCACTACAGGTAAATATAAAACTATAAGCTTTTTTTTAATTTAACAAATTTATAATTAAATCATTTTTAGAAAAATTCTAATTATCTTATTTTTTTCCAATTATTTAGCTTCTGCGATTAAGAGAAAAATTGGAAGCTCACGTCAATCTCTGGCACCATCAAGTTTGGTAAATTCTTTTGGCTTGAAAAAAATTGAAACTGATAATACAGATACAGAAACTGGTTTACTTTATGATGAATACTTGAGAACATTGATGGCTGATGTTTTACTTAAAAAGAAAGCCACCGAAAATGAGAAGAAGATTTTAAATCAATTAGCATCGATAAGTAAAGAGCAAGACTTGGGTAATGAAAAATTGATGAAAATGAAAATAAGGGAGAAAGATATTCATTATTTGACTGCTTTACAAAATTATCTCGATACGCTTGTCACACAAATTAGATCAGAATTCGGTGAGGGGATTTTCTTTAATTTTTAATATATAAATTAAACAAAATTATTATTAATAGTATTAATCATTGAAATTTCAGAAGTTTTGGAAGATTCTCCCATAATGGATGAACTGGGAAATTTGCGAATTAAATTGAGTCCATTCGATTTTTTACGATGCCAAGGAATTGATCTTCCTACAACGAACGCTGAACAGCACAAGTTTGAAGAAACTCTAAATCAGTGTTATAAGACAATAAAAGAAGTGTGTGATTTGATGAAAGGAAAAGGTGAGAATCTTGAAAAAGTCAAATCCGAGTTAGAAGAGTCGATTGAAATGCAAAGAAAAATCGAGAGTCTTCAAAAGAATCTTCATTCATCGATTAATGATCTACAAATTTCCGTGATTAAATCATCGTCGCAGTCGTTTGCCGAGAGTATACCTTAAAGTTTTCACGTAACTAATAAAAAAATATATTTATTAAAGTGGCCTTCGGTAAGAAATATAATTAATAATTCTATTTTGTGATAATTATAATAATAAATACAATTTTGACGCTTGTTTAAAGA